>CABFWO010002142.1:0-71247 GCA_902155825.1 Timema genevievae
AACATCACTCTGTGAGAGATATTAACAACTCGACCATAACATCAGTCTGTGAGAGGTTTTAACAACTCGACCATAACATCACTCTGTGAGAGGTTTTAACAACTCGACCATAACATCACTCTGTGAGAGATATTAACAACTCGACCATAACATCAGTCTTTGAGAGGTTTTAACAACCAAACAACATCAGTCGGGTGAACTCTGGTTTCCCCCAAAAAGTCTTTCCTATGTGGTTTTCGAATGGCTCTCACATTCGGCCCAAAAAATATTCTTGTGGTGAAGACCCTTAAAAGTGTAACGTTTATTTAAAATAGTCGAATGGTTCGATATTTTCAGGATGTTTCTACAATTTGTAGCCGGCCTAAATTGTATTTACATGTTTATTGGCTTTGGCAAATATTGAATACGTTTTCATCCTGCTCTACTGTTGAGATGTTTTAAGTTGTAGCCATTGTCCTAATTGATATGTTTTGGTGCTTCTAGTTGTTTAACAGTGTTCTAAGTTAACTAACAGGACATGGAGGCCAAAGTTTGGGTACATACACCATCAATACAGAAAAGGGAGAATAAATCACCAAGATTAAATATAACAACCATCGAGCGTGTCATGTATAGATCGAACCCCGGTCCTCCGAATCAGTGACTGTGACATTATCCAAGCCCATGGTAGAAACGAACTATCGCTTGTTTCATGGTGTGATCACTAATTTCTCAAGTAGAATTATAATTAGCTTTCAAGTTTGTATTTAGTTTAATTCGTGTTAATTGTGATTTTAATCGGCAACAGCACGTTGTAGGTCAACCGAGGGGTCAAACGGAGCCAGGTCATGTGACTCACTACGACAATTAGCATCAGTGCTCACCTAACTCGTTCATCTAGTTCGTAATAAATGGACGTTTGGGTAATACTTTATATGTATTTTCTTAATAATTAAAAAAAGAGGTTCGAATCTTGTTCGGTTGTACGGAGGATGGTTTTTCAAAATGGTTTTCCACTCTCCCTCCAAGCAAATTCGGGTACAGTTCCTATACATATAACCTTTCTAACCTCTATAAAACCATTAGCGTAATTATTACATAATCGTGTAATCCGAACGGGTAGTAAGATGCAGTGCTATTATATTTACAACTAATAATAAAAAATCACAGTTCAAGTTAATTGACGTTTCGGATAACCGTTCAGTTATTTGATGTATACAAATTAATGACAAAATAATGTTGTACAAATTATTACATTAATTTAGTAATCATATATCATAATATGAATGATAATTATTTGACTAAACTAATAATTTGACTTGCGTATATTGTAGGTAGGCCTAGTTTTAGTTTTCGAGTAGCTCTAAACTAATATCTGTAAATAGACGGTACTACATTCAACGTTTGATTCTTCCAAAGAGGTTGATTTCGAACACGTTTATTTGAAGTTTAAAATAAAATAATAGCTAAAACATTTTAATTAAATACAAATTTTGTGTTTAGCACCAGTTTCCCGTTTTCATTACAATTCTTATTTTTTACGTTGAATCACTAATTTTTGTGTGAGCCTAATTATTGGAATCTGTTGTCTACATAATTTTACCGTTCATATAATAATATAAGTAATTTTGTTTATTTTACATTTTCAAACTTGTTGAAACATTATGTGGGTGAGCAACACCATGATTACCAAGTTTTTATTACTTTCTCAAAAAGAGAAAGAATTGTAATAGTGAACTTTTTGTTATCTCGAGTTGATGATGATGTATCTTGACGTTTCGGGTGTTGCTGAACTCAAAACAGTGGTCTTTGCCAATTCTGTCTGCCCTTATGCCTGCCTGTCTATCCGTCTGTACACCCGAAACAGTTTTATAGATTTCTTTCAAGTTTGATATTTAGATATGGTCAAAAATCGAGAGTTCCATCCATTACCTCATTACACCCTATCCCTATCTTGAGCTAGTTCTATCCAGTCCACCTCATTACACCCTATCCCTATCTTGAGCTAGTTCTATCCAGTCCACCTCACTACAACCTATCTCTTTCAGGTACATTATAATGCTATCCTCCCATCTTCGTCTAGGTCTTCCCAATGGTCTCTTTTCATTGGGTTTGTCAGTAAATACCCTGAACACGGTTCTAGATTCTCACATGAGCGCTGTATGTCCCGTCCACCCTAATCTACGAGATGTGATTATCCTTACAATGTCTTGTGGTGAGCATAGGGTATTTGACTCATCATTATGTAGTCAACTCCAGTCCCCAGTAGCCTCATCCCTTTTTGGACCAAACATATTCCTAGGCATCTTGTTTTCGAACACCCTACTTTAATTGTTCTCGTCATGTAAGGTAAGATACCACGTTTCACACCCGTAGAAAACAACTGGTTAAATTATTGTTGTGTATATTTTGAGTTTTACATTCCTGGACAGCAGGCGAGATGTTAACAGCTTACTGACCGAGTAATAGTACAGATTTACCAACTGTATTCTTTTCCTAATCTCCCAATATCGTTAATATTAGTTAAAATTGTTCCTAAATATTTAAACTAATGAACCCTGTCAAATGATATGTTGATCGCAGTAATTTCTAAATTATCGTCCTCAATCTGTGTTCTCTGTCTTTTCAGCGTTCACTTCTAAACTCATTTCCTTACTGGTCTCTGGTAAAATATCTGCATTTCTTGCAACAGCTTCCTTACTATTGCCCAACAAAGCTAAATCATCTGCGTTTCCTGCATTGTACCTTTTAATGTTCCCAACTATCTTAATTACCCTAATAGCAGACTATTTCTAAGTCTAGATTAAAAAGTACCGGAATGGGGAAAGTTCATTTCTTTGTTTCAACCCATGATGATCTGTATTTCGAAAGTATCTTATAAGTGACACCCAACCGTACCCTGCCACGTGGATCAGTCAGACATAACTCAATTAGCTTGACAAGTTTGGGGTGTGTTACTGACTACTGAGTTTTGATTCGATATTTTTCGCAAATGCTCTGATTATTTGGTCCAAAATGGATCTATGGAGAGGGCTTGAAATAAAAAATAATAGCGTGTACTTGTTTTTTTAAAGAAAAAAATCATTCAAGGGCAGTTTATTTGCAACAATTATTTTTTTGGTAAATTTTGTTCGAAAAATGCAAGTTTTTGTCGTAAAATTTATCTTCTAGATTTTTCATTTTTCTTAGTAATAGGTAGCATTTGTTGATTAGATTAATAAATTTAATAATATGAGATAATTTCATACGTTAGTTTAGCTATAACTTAATTACTACTATAATTCTCAACTTTTCAGAGTTAAGTCCATAGAGCAAAGTGTTTCTCTCTGAAGTACACTTACAAGCTCAATGTGAAAGGGCCTTCTGATGTATAATGTACTTGAGTAAAGGCAACAGAGCGTTACTTACAGGCAAGTGCAAAACTTACGTTAGGAAGGACAACGTCTGACAGTTACAAAAGTCGATAAAAATACTTTTATTTATTCATATGTTAAGTAAGGTGTTCTGATTTCTGAAGCTGCCACTTTTATGAGAGATTATTAATAGTACCAATTAATATTAATGATAAAAATAATAGTAAATATTATCATTGTTGACATATAAAATTATATTTTTTCAAAACAATTCTTTATACCGTGCTATCATTCTAATGTAAGAGTTATATTTAAAAGTATATTTATCCATTATCTTTACTACGACAAACATCATAACAATAAACACGTGATTTTAGGTTAAGAACAATTTTAAAAAAAATTGTAAGTACATTATTTTACTATCCAGTAAATAATCTTTTTAAGTGAACATTAGAGCCCTAAAACATGACACACAATTATTTTATTTTAAACATTTTTTTTAAAGCAAGGGCAACACATAATTAAACTATGTTATCATTTTAATATTCAAACTCAAATCTTTGCAAAGTGCAAAATAGATTTTTTAAATTTACTATTTAAGTAATGATATTAACATTACAACGATAATTCAAATTTTGAGATTATTTTAATTAAAATAAATGTTTCTAAACTCTTTCAGCCCAAATATCTAGAAGTCAAACCAAACAATTCAATTGTTTCTCTTACCTTAACGAAATAAGTTGTGTTTTATGTTGATATCCATTCTTAGTGCAAATAGAAACGTAAACGCGGAAAGTGAGAGTTGAGAAATTAATTCGTGGTTCCTGTTCTACTGTCAGAGATTGGACACGAGAAGTTAGTATAAAATACTAGCGACCCTGGAATTTTGAAAACTAAGATATGTGCTGCTACCTCGCGTCTAATATAACTAAACAGGAAAGTGGATGATTTGTTTTCACCTTTGACAGCTAGTCTGTGCTAAATACGTTTTAGTCGTTACATAGGAGCTATACAAACAGGGGAATGAAGTTTTAAAAGTATACAACAGCGTTATCAACCTCTTTTCACTTGTGTACGCTTTGGCAGCCCATTCCATAAATTGTGTTCTTAGTTTTAACAAAATGTTGAATTACTACGCTAGTAGTTATTTATCATTTATTTGTTGCAACTGAAAATAAATGGTCTAATAATGGGATTAAAAATAAATGTAATAATAAGGTGAAATATATTTTTACATTCAAAAAGTAAAAGTTACCAACACAGTTAAATTATTTTACAAATAATCATAAAACTTTTATGTTTGGAATTGAAGTCATTTTCACAAAGTTAAATATAGATTAAAACCTGAACGACGGCCGGCATCCCTCGCGATATTTAATTGTTTTCATAACTTCATAACTTTTGACTGATCTTACGTCTTACACTGCTGGCAAATGTAGCTCTTTCCGCCATTATTCGAATATTTTCGCGTACCCCCAAACTTCATGGCATGTACCCAACCAGGGCCGCCGCGGGGGGAGGGCGAAGGAGGTGATCACCCTGATCGCCGTGAGTAAGGGGGTGCCAGTAGGCGCCCCTTGTACCAATTTGTATTAGTAAATATTTTTAAAATGTAAAGATTGAAGACCTATAATATAAGGCCATTAGATTAGATTGCAATGGATAATGTTGCCAAATTTTAAAATAATCTTATAAATATTGAAAATAAAACTGTATGATGTGTTGTGTTATAAAATATCAGCGGAATTAAACCAGTAAAGTGATAAGAGTATCGTTGTAACCCGGTGGCACCACTACTACATGAACTGAAATGCGAGTTGGTGTGAGGAGGGCGTCGGGGGAGGGAGCTTCTTCCAAGACTGCCCCGGGCGTTGACTTCACACAAGCCGGGCCTGTACCCCACGTTAGGAACTGCTGACATATACAAATAAATAATACATTCTGAACTTGAAATGTGAAGTTATTAAATTTACTTTTGTTCTGATATTTTTTCTTTCTTTCCTTCCCCTTTGGAATTCCCTCACACTCCCCAAAGAGAGGACAATGGGGCTCGATGATCTAGATAAATTATGATTCATTTGTTTACAGAGCTATAACACAAATTGTTCACTAATGGAAGACAATTGTTTCCTTTATTTTACGGTTTTATTTTTAATCTATTTGATAATGTTAAGGCCCATATGAGCGGTGGGGAGGTATTTTTTAAAAATATTTCCTCCCCTATCCATTGGAGTTAGTATTTTTTTAGCCTGTTAAGGCACCAAGTTTGATCTAGGTGGTGTTAATAATTTATCTGAAGGTTGCATTCCAGAGTCCCATGGGGCTGGTGTTGGTTTTTTGTACGATGTTTGTGTTTGTTCAGTTATATATATTTTTTTAATATATATATATATATTTATATATATATATATATATATATATATATATATATATATATTTGGTGTTTTAAATAATAATACTGTACTTATAAACTTTGAATAAAAAGACAACAACATAGTTTAAATTTGATTATATGTTATGTTATTTAAAAGACTCCAGTAAGTTACTAACAGTCTACTGATAACCTGTCATTGTGCTGAGGAATACAAAACTACTTTATTAATAATACTTTTGGGGAAGGGTTTGTTACACCACCACCCTTCGATACGGCTCTTTCATAGAATTATTCTTATCTGATGTTTCAAAAGTTACCAAATTTAATCAAATATAAGCTTATTCATATTCCAGAGGGCTCCACCAAGGCAGAGGGAAATCTTGGGTCTCTCCACAAGATTTATTTTTAAATACGATGCCTCTAGAACAAAGGCGGACAACTTATTTCCCAATGTAGTCACAGGTGTGCGAATGAAAAGTGTAACGCACCACACCATGTGGATTTAGGTTGCTTAATCGAACATTAAAAACAACACACTCTGTCTGAACAAGTTTATTCAAAACATGTGCGCTTTGATTACTCAGTCTAAGACGCAAACAATGGAAGCTGTTCAAATTGAAAATGTAAGATCGTTTAGTGCTAAATTTGACATGGGCAGATCTTTTTTTTTTAAACTCGTTAAATATTACAGTTGTGTAACTATAGCTGATACATCTAGTAGCTGACTAACTTTCTATTAGTCGATAAACTAATAATGAAACTTCTTATGTATAGCAGAATATTATAATAATCTTCTCACTTTAACTGCAGCAAAGTCTTTAATTAGATCACTAAAGTCAATACTGTGTGATATGTTGTGTTCTATAGCGAGTAGGACAAAACTGTCTTGTAGCATCGTAGCTTGCATGTAGTTTGTAACCACAGCAAGCTTGCTGGGTGTTCTCTCACCTTCAGCAACTGTTATTGGGAGTGTGCAACATAGTCTAGGTGCTCTGCACACCTCTGATAAATAACTACCAGTTGCTGCTTATGTATTGCATTTAAAAGATCAAGGGTGCCAGAGACTGAGCTTGCAAAGTTTAAAAATGAATCCTCAACAAAATATTTACTAGTTTTTTTTATTCAAGACTACTAGATAAAAAATAGCCCTTAAGGACGGTCAACGAGGCCCGGTACAACAGTCCCCTTAGTTCCCCCCTGTCGCCGGCCCTGGCCTACAGACTTTATGATGAACCAAAATGTAATGCAGTCCGAGACGTCTAAGTTTAATAAATGCCATAGAAATACTTCATTATTTTGGGAAGGTGAAGAGACATGTGATGCACTATGGTGTCGATGAGTAAGAGAGAGAGGGAGTTAGCAGGGTAGAAGGAAGGCCAGGGTTACAGCCATACCCTACAAACCATATCCAGCTCATACAAACAAGAGGAGGTTCGTGTGTTTCAAAAAAAGTAGGAGATGGAATATTTTGTACACAAAATAGACAATCATACTTACTCTCTGGCATTATGAACTTGAATGTTCATTGCCACACAAAAGTACGCCACCTATCTCTATCTTGAGCTAGTTCTATCCAGTCCACCTCATTACAACATATCCCTATCTTGAGCTAGTTCTATCCAGTCCACCTCATTACACCCTATCCCTATCTTGAGCTAGTTCTATCCAGTCCACCTCAATTACACCCTATCCCTATCTTGAGCAGTAATATAAGGAATAATTTTCAACCAGTTTTAACAGGTTTATAATATCAAAACAGTATTAATTATGAACAAGTTATGTAATCTATTTTATTTGAAGTATTTAATGTGCACTTTCTGAACCGACTGATTATATCCAGCACATAAGTATTTCTATGAGTGAGGGTGAAAGAGCCAACCAATTTTGCCGGTAAAGATTTTTTCCCATACCTGCCAGAGCTCTTTTATATGCCACAATCGACATGGGACCAACAGCTTTACTTCCCTCTGAAGGAAGTTGTGTTGAAAATCTTGTTGACCGCAGCTGGGTTTGAACCCATGCACATCAGGTCCTGAGCTGAGCACTTTACCCCAAGACCGCTGACGTCGACTACCCCCAAACATTTTTGGTGCATATTGCTAGCTATACATATTATATTATTTACATCTAAGATAAATAAAATAGGTAATGTCCAAAATAATGTGTTGAATAATAAGTTCTAAATGAAAAACATATACTGATAAATATATGTTGTATATTGTGTGTACCCACCTAAGATGTCTGTGTGATCCCTGGGGGTATATGTACCCCTGGTTTAACAAGACACTCTCATGTATGATTGGGCTGTTGCTGACAAGGAGATCAAGGTTCGAATCTTGGGTGAGTGAACTGTATTTCTTTCTAAATGGTTTCCCACTCTCCCTCATGGCCATTCTCAATTACTCAATAGTGAGGATATAAATTAGTGGTAGAAAATTTGAGTTTGAGTCAGGTTTGAGTAGCTGCTCAAACGTGATGCTTTTTACAAAACTCAAAACATTTTAGTACTCAACATTTTCAATATTTTTCTCAAAAATTCCTAGTTTAGTTAATTTTAAGATATATAGCAAATTGAGTCCCTCAATCTTTCCTTTATTATAATTTTTTTTAAATGTACAATTATATTAAATTTATTTAAAAATTTGAATTTGTATGATTATTAATTTTTTTTTCACAAAAAAAAAGTTAATCTAAGAAAAATTATGTTTTTACTTATTTATTGTTTGTACTGTACAAAAATTTAACTTGAAATATTTATTGTACAAATAATGTTTTATACTACTCAAACTCTAACTTGACTGTTAAGTTTAAATGCCTATTCACAGACCCTTAATAAACACCAAGACTTTTAACTTACCGCATCAATGTTATTACTAGGGCTAGGATTTTTATGATTTTGCATTATTTTTTTCAAACCTGGAATGTTGTTCAAGTGTATACAGATGTGTTTCATAAGTAACTTCGCTTATTTAAATAATTTTAAGGCATTTTTTTTTGCATTTTTCCATGTTTTTATGTGAATATGGCATTTTTAAAGGGTTTTCGGTCATTTTAAATAATTTTTTGTTATTTTCGAGTCATGTGCCCATGTTTAGAACATCTCTGCACACATCATAGCAAACGGTGGTGACAAGACGTTGGTTAGAATACTTCCACCCTCCTCTGTCTCCTCCTTCAAGCCGGTGATAGCTGGACAGCTCTTCTTTCCCCTCCCCTCTAGCAGAGTGAGGCTGTAAAGTAACTCGTCTAAACTAGTCCGAGCAAGTTTTGCAGATAACGGGGGCTCATTGTCTCTTTATATTTTTCGAAAGCTGCGCGTGTTGCTTATGTGGATTTCAACATCCAACATACCTAAAGTTAAAGAAAGTGCCTCACATATATCAAAACTTCTCGTTGCTAAATATGGCGAAAAAGTATTCTCTATCGATGGACAGATACTATATTGCAAAATGTGTAACATGAAAGTTGCCGCAGAAAATAAATATACTGTGCAGCAGCATGTCAAGAGAGAAAAACACAAACGAGGTCTTCAGTGATTCCAGGATGAGAAAAAACTACAGCAAATGCTCCTTGCCTGAACCAGTGAGTCTTCAAAACATTCTGCATTTTACGAAGAACTGTGCGAAGCCTTCATTTGTGCTGATATTCCCTTGAGCAAAGTTAACAATCCGAGATTGCGCGGCTTTTTAGAAAGCACACTGGGAAGTCTTTGCCGGACTCCTCCACACCAAGAAAAAATTATGTCAGCCGTTGCTATGAAAACACCATGAAGAAGATACGAGAAAAAGTAGTAGAAAAGAAAATATGGGTGTCAATGGATGATACGACTGACTCTTTAGGACAATATGTAGCTAACGTAGTGGTAGGTACGATGGAAGAAGATGGCCCTGGTGATCATTTTCTCATCACTTGTGAACATTTAGAACAAGTGAATTTTTCTACAATAATCAAGCTCTTTGATAGGTCCTTGAGCGTAATATGGCCCGATGGCATCCAACACAACAATGTCTTGCTCTTCTTGACTGATGCTGCACCTTACATGATAAAGGCTGCTAATGCTCTGAAAGCGCTTTACTAAAAAATGGCGCACCTAACATGTCTAGCACATGCCTGTCATAGGGTTGTTGAAGAGATACAAGGGCAATATTCATCAAAGTGGACCAGCTGATTGGGTGTGCGAAGAAAGTTTTTCTGAAGGCACCATTTCGAGTGGCATCATTCAAGTCGGAGGCCCTGAACGTTCCTTTACTGCCGGCTCCCATTTTAACCAGATGGAGGACTTGGATTGAAGCATGCAACTATTACTGTGAGAACTTCCAAGTTGTGAGAAAGATCATCGACTCGTTTGACAGCAATGAAGCAATCTCAATCAAAGTTGCGGTGGAACTTCTTTCTGATCCTGAAATTGCAGGTAAGTTTTCCTCAAGTCAAATTTGGGATTTCTGCCTAGTGCTATCACTTCCTTGGAGAAGTCAGCAGTGCTATTAGTGGAGCAAATAGATTTGATTAAGAAAGTTGTGAATTACCTAAATATTGTGACTGGGAATGTGAGAAAGGCTGAGCAAGTTAAAAAAAAAATGAAGGATATGAAACGCTGTGCTTAGTTGCAGATGTGCTATCAGGGAAAAACTTTTCCCTTGGTGAAATTTCAGGAGATTTTGAACAAAGCGATGTAGTTTATTTCAAGTATGCTCCTGTGGTGTCAGTAGAAGTGGAAAGGATTTACTCTAAGTTTAAAGCTTTGTTACCAGATAGTAAAGATAGAAAGATATAAAGTCTGTACATGGTTTTTGCTGTGCATTGCAATAATTCTGTGCTGTTGAAATAAAAACTTTAAGTTTTCCATGTCAAATTAAACTGTCAGAAAATGTAAGTTGAATGTTTATGCCTTTGCCTTGTTTTATTTTATATGGAATATTTTTTGTCGAATAAAAACTTTCAGTTTGGTACAGAAACGGATCGTTAAATTACATTTTAAGGTTTTTTCCTTTCTTACAGGACTTGTTTTAGCAAGGAAAATTTTTTTTGTTTGTTTTTTAGTTTTAAAGAGAATTTTTTAAATTTATTGGGGTCATAAATGCATTTTTAATAAGGCATTTTATAGCAATTTTTAGGTAATTAAAATCCTAGCCCTAGTTATTACCACTAAGCTATCTAGGACTGTTCTGTGCTAAGGATCATACACTAGTCATTAAAATAATTCCTTTCCAACATTATACTCTCATTGAGAATATTTTTGTCTTGTTTCTGCTATTGTGTTGAATGTCCCATGGTCCAACCCTCCATGCTCCCTTCCCCTCTCTGTATGTTGTTAAATTACTGGTGTGGGGCCTGGTTGTTAAGTTCATCCTATAATTATAATTGGTTTTGAACCACCAATAAGTAGTTTTAGAGTCCTAAAACAAATTTCACTCAAATTTTTTTTTTTAGGATTAGAGTCTTAAAACAGAGATTTTGTCGAATCCTAAAATCTTGACTATCCTTAAGGATTCAAGGGCCCATCTCTTGCGATATTTACTATGTGTGCTGCCAAATTCTCAATGTTATGTTATTGGTAGTAAAATAATTAAAAGTAGTTTCATTCAATTATGAATTTTTTTCCAAATAAATAAGATAGTGTTCAAAAGCTTTGATATATTTATTTACCAGAGAATTTAATGTCTTTTAATCAAAGGATTGAGTTATTAAAAATAAACTTAAGATTGTAATTTCTTGCACAATAAAGTTCAATTTGTGGTTGGATAGAGGATATGTATTTGTTCAGTCTGAGCATGAGCATGTCCGAGTCACCCGTTACGTCACAATCTTACAAGATCAGTGTGCCATGAGGACTCGTAACAAAGAATAGTGTACTATCAATACAAATAAGATTGAGAACAAGTGGTCTAAACGATCTAATGCGTTAATCTCATGATAGACTGAATTGTCCGTGAATGAGAGATCCAGGATCAAATCCAGTCAGAGCTAATCGCAGTAGTTTTTCTTAAGTGATTTTCAACTCTCTTTCCACATAAGCATAATTAATACATGTGTACAACCATAATAGTTACTAATATGGGGTGAAAGAAAAACATGTCATTGATTTACTTTTCTCATTAAAGAAAACAACAAAGCCAGAATAAATTGTGCCGCACAGTAATAATATAACGGCGCATCTGGGGTACATCAAACTGTAGCTCAGTGTGCGGAAAGATTAGCCGGTACTAGTGTACCGTTGACCAGGGGATGCCCAAAAGTCCTAATTGTAATAAGACTCTTTCCATGTCCGGCTGAAATGAGGGAATGATACTGAATATGAGGGTGTGGAGCCAATGAAGATCTTAACCTAACTCAAGCCTAACTAACCAAACCCTGGTGACCACGGGGATTATTCGCCTTTCAAGAAAAACCCCCTGGTACCAGAAAGGAATAGAACCTGGGACCTCTAGGTCAGCAGCCAGGAGCTCTGACCACTATAGGTCGGTTGTACTGTGCAATTTGCTTGGTTAATAAAGGATCAGTCAACCTCTTAAGTAACTTACAAGCCTTGAAATTATTTCAAATGAAAATCCAAAATGCACCAGGCCAGCTTAATTAGCCTATTAAAGATGGCTTCCATAAATACAATACAGATTAATATACCTTACATTGGAGCACAACCTTCAAGAACAACGCTATCCAGTGCAACCCTTAACTATTAACTGAAGATTAAAGAAACATAAAATAGTGTGTTTCGACAAAACCAAACACATGAGGATGAAAAGAGCAGTAGAAGAAATCTTCAGCAGGAGCGCTAGTAATAGAGTAAGTTTCACATGTTAACTTAAATGTGCAATCTAGAAAGATCAAACATTTCCGTGATTAGTTGAAGATGACTATCTAACTAGCGCTAGTTCAGTTCAGTTGAATGTCAACGTGCAAAGGTTTATTTGTTCATACTGTATTGATATTCTCATTAGCTGTGTTTTGAATGTTCTCATGTATAATATCGTCATTTATTTCAAAGAAGAGTATAAGAAGGTGATTCAGAAAAGTAAAAAAAAAACCAAAATGGGTAAGTTCATAGTAAAAAAAAAACCTCAAGTGAAAGTGGAGGAATGTCATCAGTGAGTCTGAAAACAACTTTACAGGCATAAGGTGAAACTTCGCCATGGACATCCCCAGCAGAAGTAAATGGTTGGTTGGAAATTTATTTTCTTGAAAATAAAACTAAATGTCATCAATGTACTTTAATTATCCATACTAATGAATATAGTGAATGAGTACAATTTACATAAATTTCACATTAAGCAAATAAATCTAAATATTTTTTGTTAAGCTATAAAGTAGTACTAACTAATAAAGTATTCTTTTTTAAAACATGGGCGAATCCCCGAAAAATATACATGAAAATTTTATTTACCAAATAGACATTACTTCTTAGTTTTAGAAGAAAAAAAAATCAAAAAATCATAGTAATAAATAAACAATAAAAATCTGTTCTGACAAGGATTCATAATCCGGACCTTTTGATTAATGGGTCAAAGATTTCAGGTTTGAATCTATGTCTGGGCACATTTCAAATATATAATTTCATGTTAGCAGAGTTTTTCTGGAAGTAACATCCCTCGATTGATGCGAAACATACCATATGTTCAAGTAAGCAGCCCATAATAACATGGCCATCACAATAAGCTAGTTATAAAAAAAATGTCAAAAAAGAATCTATAAAGGGAACATTAAACCAAATCAATTGGGACACTTGAATTGTAATCACGGAGAGTAATCAAGTGAACAACATTTAACATTTTGAGAGTACTAGTATCAACTTCATAACAACACACGTCATTTACAAAAGCTATGTCCAGACTTAAGAGGTAACCACAATGCTTATATTTTTATATTTAGAAAAACAGTTTGATCATAATTTCAGTTTTCATGAAATATTTTCAAATAACAAATGATCCCCTTATTAAACTTTATAATCTTCTCACAGAGTATTTCATATTATTAAATGAGCTATAGTTTAAGATATATTTTCAAATAAATAATCTTTTAGTTGGAAACCAATAACAATACCTATGACGGTGATGGAAGAACTTACACAAGTGATTGCCTTGAAATTTCCCAAGGTGTACAATACACGTCGTTTTGAAGCATTCAGCTACCCAACACACCTATTATTGATTCATCCTAAGCTGAGACTTGATGTAAATAAAGCCACAAGGAAGTCTATTCTCTGATTTGCTATTGAATGGACTCCAAAGGTATAGTCTCTCCTTTGTTTTGTATTAAACTTGTTTTAAAATAAAATTATAAAATTATTACAAGCGCTATTCAAGTACCAACAAATTCCTGACTCAGCATTGAGGGACCACGTGGTACAGTCCTTATCACATGTAGCGGTCAGTCGACAGTTCATCCCGGCGGCGTTAGGTGATTGTTGTTGTGAGTGTTGAGTGATTCCCGTCTATTTATGGCGTTTGCTGAGTCTGGCACGAGTTTTGTTAAACATAAGACGGGAAATTTAAAAGTATTAAAAAATACAAAAATTTGTAGTGACCTACTTTGCTATTATACTGACTATACATGGTCGCGCCTGTTTAAAATATTGCACTGGTGTTCCACCAATCATGTATGTCCTTTGCATGGTGATATGGGAATGTTTACTTCTGGTCTCAGGTTAGGATAATAGGCAGGTGATTTCAATAATGACCCCAACATTTAAATGGCTCTTAATACAAGGAATAGCAATCCCACTTACAACTATTTCCCATTATATGTCGACACATGGATACTCGATTTGAATGTAAATTATCTAACTTTTGCATTGAAAGCTGAGCACTGACATCATTTAAGATGATTAATTTGCATATTCTTGTCAACAGAAATGTTGGTGACACAATACAAAAAAGAAATCATATTCTGAAAATTGAAAAATGACACCTGGACACGGGAATCGAACCCGGGACCTCTGGCTTCGGCTCTGGCTGGCTCCGGGTTCGATTCCCGTGTCCAGGTGTCATTTTTCAATTTTCAGAATATGATATCTAGATGGAGTAATTCCCACTAATAAGCATAAATAATAGCTCTGGCTATTAATTCTTACAAAATAGAAAGTATATCAGAGCTTAATTTATTTCTGTAAATTCGTCACAGTCTAGATTATGCCACTTTACAGTAAGTTTTACTTTTCATGCTTGAATTTAGTTTGAAATTCTAGCTCACCCATTACAACTAAATAAAATAATAGCTACAATCTGATTTTCATAGGAAGCCCATTATTTGAAAACTTTAAACTCATGTTGCCACAACGACAGGGGAAAATATAATTATATTTACATCCTTAGCACATTTAGTTAATGATGAAAAGAGAAACTATAGAGTAATTCATAAGGAAGTTTTATTGGAAGCTTCCGAGAACTTTTTAGATGAACTTTATAATTAATAAATCAAATAAGACATATTTATATAATGACAAATTTTAGTGACTTTCAATCAATGTTGGAAGTCATTTTTTTTTTAAATTTACATCCATTACTGTTTCCCGGCTTTGGCCTGGGCCAGTTTTTTATTCAAGCCATATATTTTTCACTACTGGCTTGTTAGGCCTATCATAGCTTCATATGTCTTATAATCCAACTTAGGACTAGTAAAGGCACAACATCCAGTCCCTGGCCATTAATGTATCATTGTAAAAGGGCAAACCCCTCATTTCACTAACGATACATTTTCGGCCATGTCAAGAATCAAACCCGGGACCCTCAGCTCAGTAGATAGACAGACTATTGGCTGAGCTAAGGTGTCGGATTTGGTGGTCTAAAGTGGGCTTCCTATAAAAATCAGGGTTCACTCCCTCCCTGATTGGTTCCAAAACTTGAATATATTTTCCAGTATGTATAAACTCAAGAGGTGTTGGTGGTACTCGAGGGCAAACAACCTATGGCTCGGACCCCCTGTATACTGTGAAAGTTTCAATGATTCTGAATGCCACTAACAAAGGCAATGCCACATTTCTAATTGATACACATATTCAGTCATATACGCTTATCTTACTTTCACCAATGAGATTTGTTTGATTTGGTCCTTAGCTGGATGTCCCATAGAGGGAAGGTTTGAACACTTGTATAAAATCTACGCATCTCTCTTTCAAGTACACAACACTACATTTGGTACATCCTATACAATTAAGGCAATAGCTTGCAATTATGTTTCCATATACAAATGTTAAATGGAAGAACATAACATTAAGTTTATTTATCGTCATCACCATTAGATATTCATGTCAATATAATAGTACAAAACATACTTGTTTGATTTTGTTTAAAAGTCTCCAAATCATTTATGTGCAAATTTGATCTTAGTGAGGAGTTTACAAACACTTTTATAGCACCAATAAATAATGTAGGTGGATGAATGTATTAGTTTTATTTTGGTTTTCAGAATAGCTAGGGATGGGCCCTCAAATCCTTGAGGATATTTGAGATTCAAGCATTTGAGAAAATTTTGGATTCAAAACTCACATCCTTAAACAAATGTTTGCTTCAATTTGTCAAGTGAAATTTGTTTTAGAGCTCTAATACTGCCTATTGGTGGCTCAGAACCAATTATAATTGTAGGGTGAACTTAACAACCAGGCCCCAGACCAGTAATTTAACACTTAACTGAATGTTTGAATGTTATAATGAATGGATTATAAAAAAAGAATGTCAACATTTAGTTATTATTTATATTTTATATTATTATATTTATATTTTCTCTTTTGTTAATAATTTTTTTTTCCTGGATTCAAAGCTAAATATGAGATTCGTATTTGTAAAATAGTGTATTTGATCCAACTATAAAAATGACTGTCATTTGTTGAGAGAAAATAGGATAACCTTGATAGAGATCTCATTACAATGAAAGCACATAACCATAATAAATGTTTTATTTACTCATATCTATGTTGGGGCACATGCAAGTGTCCAACTTATAAGAAATACACAAAAATTTATATTTTTTTTACACAAGTCTTTTAAGCTCCTCGTTACATATCTATAATAGTGTTATCACATCCTCAAAATCCTCATTGCTCTACAAATTGGTCAAACACCTTACCTATAGTTTTAGTTATGAACAAAGCAATGAATATAATAAAATACATGATTATTTTTAATTTTTTGTTAAATCATCTTTGACAAAATTTAATTTTTACAGTATTTTATTCTTTAAATAAATTTTTAACAAAATAATAAACACAAAAAATGTCTTCTGTTGATAAATGTGTTAATATTTTTAATTTTATGAATCAATAAAACATGTTATATACACACTCTTAAATAAGAAAAATGACTGCAACCTGCATATACAAATATAAGCTTGTAATTTTATATTTTCACAATAAAAATTCAAAATAATCATATTTTTGGTTAGTATTCTACAGTTTATACTGCAATACTCTGCTTGAGTGGAATGTGAGCAGTACTTTTTCAAAAACCAACAACATATACATTTATTAAATAATATGACAAAGATTAATATATATCTCTCATTATTAAATAAATAAATAGAGGGGTTCTATGGGGGTGTATAAACAATTTTTACTATCATATTTAAGTTTTGATTATCAGCAACTTTATTCACCTAACCTAAGGAAATAGGATTAGGAGAGTTAATTTTGAAATAACCTCACATGCATTCCCTTCAAAACTGTGCCGTATAGATAAGATAATGCACCTGGTGAGGATCAAACTCCCTCCAATAGCCAATGTCTACCAAACTATTGGCAGCACCACTACACCGCAACAGGTACACATCAAACAAAGATGTTGTTAAGTTTCTTACAACTGCTAAATGAATACAAATACAAAGTTATTGTTAACAACATAAATTATTGTCCTAAAACTTAAAATCATTGCTTTTACAAACACATTGAGGTAGACAATTTTTTACAAAAGTTTCAACCATAGTTTTGATTTATTTATTGCACTATTTTTTGTAAACAATATGTAACATACTCTCATTTAATTCTTAAGTATAATCAGGGCCTTCCTCAGGAGTGTGTGAATGGTGGAGTCGCAACCAGTCCCACAGTTCAAGGGGCCCCACAACACTTGTTTACGTGACAGAGGGGAAAAAACAAGATGGGGGGTGTGACATTTTTGCTTGCGTGCTTGTACAGCTGACGCCTTGTATAGGCAATCTATCAAATATTGTCAGACTGTAAAAAACAAATAAAAAAATAATCATGTGGTTTGATTTATTGCACGAGTGAAATGAGTTCTCTGTTTTAACTCCACCGATTTACATTTGTCTGTCTGTGGTGGGTATGTCTCACGATAACTTTCAACACATTGACCAATTTAATTCAAACTTGGCACAGTTGTTCTTTGTACCTTTATAAAGATCATGTTAGTTGGGGAAGAAAATTGGATGAAGGGTTGTGGAAAAATCAACCCTCATATGTAGAAGAACACGCGTTTTAGCATTAGGATTACATGCATTTACCTTTTAGGTCATTTCCTGATCCTTTATGTGGCTTAAAATTGGTATGTAGCTGCAAACTATTGTAATAACATTAAACAAAAATTGAGCTTATAACTTTTTTTGAAGGGGGGGGGGAGGGTATGAAAGGGGGGGAGGAGGGAAGAGTGCAAGGCAGGTAGCTGGGGGCCTCGCAAACTAAATTTTCCCAGTACTTTACATCTGACAGCCCAAAATACAATATAAAGTTTCAGTTGTTTTCTAATTTAAACTTTTGTATATTTATAATAGAGGACAACAACTGATTTATCATCGTAGTAATTATTTTGAATTTATGATACGGCACAATTTACATAATAAAACTATATAAAACAAATCAAAATCTGTTAAAATGTTAGCTAAATTTATTTTTAAAATCTATATATTATATGCAACTATGATGTCCCCTAAATCTAAGTATTTCATATATTTGTCCTTAATTCTTCCAAGATCAATAAGTTGTATGATATTTTTTAGAAGTGGGCCGAATCCAATATTTTACAATTCCGAATCTCCAATTTACCTTTGAATCTGAAGCTTGGAAAAAATTACGACTGAGAGGAAATAAATTAAAATATAATTAAAAAATAAAAACTAAATGTTAAACATTACTTCTTATGATCCATTCATACATTCAGTTAAGTGTTAAATTACTGGTCTGGGGCCTGGTTGTTGAGTTCATCATATAGTTATAAATGGTTCTGAACCACCAGTAATCAGTTTAAGCAGTAAGCTCTAAAACAAATTCCAGATGAAAAAGTGAAAAAAAAATAGTTTTTTAAGGGATTTGAGTCTCAAATCTGAAATTTACCAGAATCCTCGAATATCCTTAAAGATTCGAGGGCCCATCCCAAAATATTTTACTCTCTCACCAACAGAATATCAGAATAATTAACAGCTCTAAACATAATAATATTAGGGCTGAGTCGACACCTATGATGATCTGATCATCCATTGATAGGGACATGCAAAATCCGCATTTGCGATAACGCAAATTTTTACATATATTATACTGTTTTCATATGACTAACACGAATTTAAGGTTTTTTACTAAATAAACACAATTTCTTTGTAATTCGGGCAAATCCAATCTACTTTTTAACGTGGTAACACTTGCGATAGCGCTATGCCAAGTTTTCGGTTTGTACAGAGAGTATCTGTTTTTGCTGATTTTTAAAGGTATAAAAGGGATCACAGGATATACTAGTATTTTCATGAATTTAGGTGGGTTTTTTTTAAGGCTAACATTAAAAATCATGATTTCTATTTTTACACATTTTAATACTTAAAATTTTGATTTCAATAGATCGATTCTTTGTTTTCAGCTTCTAAAAGATTTCATGCTAGGTCCAAGCAAGGAAATTAAGATGTATGACCCTCACTACACGTGGTCATGTTTGGCAAAATTATATCTTCTTTATTTCTATTCCCTTCTCCTTATTTAATAGTAATTTAGTCTTCTATGATGACATGTTTTGGTGTTATTATTGTTTGGTCTAAACAAAAATTGATAGTTGATTATTTTGATATTGCTATTTGTAAAACTCAAAGGTAATGATATCGAGTTTGATATTACTAAGCGTGAAATGTTTTGTGCGCATTTATATTAGATTTTTCTACAAATATGTTATTAAATAGTTAAATACACAATATTAACGAAAAATGTAACAGTTTTATCCTTTTTTTTTTAAATGGATGCTACTTCAACTCATATTTAGATAAATACTAACAACATCGCTCTCGGCACATATCAACACTTTTTTCCTAAAAATAACCTCACTTTTTGCATGTCTCTATCCATTGATCATGGCATAATTAGTTGAGCTAATGATTGGCATTTGGAACAGTTGTTTGACTCAACTTTAGCGTGAAGCTCAGCAGAAAGCTCTGCTCTTTGTACTATTGCTAGATGGTTGGTGTAGACATAGATGAGGGATTGAGCTGTGTCAGGTTCAGAAACAACTGACAGTAGTGAAAAGGCTACAACTCTTGCATAATGAAAACTGTTGTTTGTTTATCCAATGAAAAAGAACCACCAAGTGAGACAGCCTGACTGTTTCTTAGGGAAAGGGGGAGGAGAGATTTCAAGGTCAACCCCATTGTGAATTATTTGAAAGAGAAAGCTCTAGGAATTGAAGATTGAATGAAGGGTGTGGCAAAGTTACTAGATTTATTTCAGGGGTGCTTAGAATAATATTTAAATTTAAAAAGTTATTTTAAAATTATAGTGTGTATTATTATTGTTTGGCATTTTATTATATATTTTAAAAAATAAATAAGAAAGATTGTGAGATTCTCTCCATAGAAAAGAAGAAAACATAAAAATAGGACCTTAAGCCTATGAATCATTCAGTGATAGTTTTCTCTTTAATGAAAACCTCTTTTCGCTTTTTGAGCTATTTTATATATTATGTATTTGGAAGAAGGTAGAGGAAAGGTGGATAAAAAACACATAAAAAGAACAAACACAATAAAGTTGTTACAATTAAAAAAAAAGTTCAAGAGACAGCCATTACCTCTTTATCCAATGGTAGCAATGTAAAGTGTGAACTGTGTTCTTTTCATTGTAAAAGCCATATTGTGTTCGTTCCTTTTTTATGTTTTCTATCCACCTTTCCTGTAGCTTTCTTCCAAACACATATACGAAATAGCTCAAGGAATCTATTACACTTATCTCCACTATAGCCCCCTTCAAGTAGAAGGCACAGAATATTTTAGTTTCTTATTTATTTTGATCACTTTTTGTGTCTATTAAAAATCTCAGTAAATTAATGAACAAAGCTAGTTTTGTTTTTACTCAAAAATTAATGTGTCTTGTTAATGCATTATTTTTGTTAGGTATTAAATTCATCTATTTTATATATATTTTCCTCTATGTCCATAAATTTTTCCAAGATTTAGATTAAAGATTAAAAGGTAAATTGGAGATTTGGATTTGTAAAATAGTGGATTCAACCCATCTCTATTGTTTACAAAAAACAAATTGTGTCTAACTTGATGTATTTGTTACCTCTAGTGCAGCTAAGAATGTAGCTTTCTGACTTGACAGTTTTAAGAGCCATCTGATAACACACAATTTTACCTTCCTCTATCTTACCTCCTGTCCTAAGTATTGTCATGAGTGTGCATCATATCAATACCAGTACTATCACAGTTCATAATGTTATTAAAGAAACAGATAAACAAACCATGCCTAAAATATTATGTTTAATTATTTGTAGTTAGTGATGTAAATTCTAACCTGGTTTAAGTAAAGAAAATTCAGGTAACAAATTGGGGTTAAAATGCAAATTAATATGGTATTTCTTAAATAAATGTATATATTAAGACATATTTTAATGTATGAAATTTATAATTTATTATTATAAAGAATAGTTTATATTAAACTGATTATTAGTCTGTTAGTTTACTGTTTCTGTTACATCAGTACCGGTAATTAAATATATACATTTCCAATAAGTGGTCGAAAAATAAACAATTATGTTAGAAAAGTTTACATTTATCAAAAATGTTACCATCAGGAATATAGAGTTTAAAAAAATATGTAAGATGAATAAAATGGCTTTTACCAAACATAAAGAAAGGGGAGGCGGTCGAGACTGGGAGGAGTGGTGGGGGGAAGAAGGGTTAAAACAACTCCTAAGTTTTGAAAAATTCTCAAAAGCAAATGGAATGGAGACTTTTGCGCAAAACACAAAACAACCCACATTGTAAATATTCATTAACATATGTTACAAATTTATCTTTACTGTTTTCCTTTGAGAACTATTAGGATTTTTCAAGATCAGTTTTTAAAAAGTAGTTAGATTTCAGTGGTTTTTTTTTAAGAATCACGTTTGAGTGGGTCATTCAAAATAAAAATGTTTTAAATTCTGGGAAAGAACCAGTCCATGATTCTGACCAACCACATTGTAGTTGGACTAGTTTTATAGCAAGTAAACATTGTTTGACACAAAATTTGTAAAAAAAACCTAGGTAAAATTGTTATTACAATTAATAGAACTTACTAAAAATCGAACTTGGAAATGGTTTAACTAGTATAAGAGTTTCAATCTATAGTTTGAACTCAAACTAGAAAATTAAGTGTATTTGCTGATTCCTTCCAAGTAAATACATTAAAACCGGCACAGTGTGATCTTTGAATTATTGTTTACGTAAGATTATTCAATAAGTAAAGTCTATGGCTAGAAAAGTTATCTGAAAAATTAAATATAAAAAACTTCATTCTAAGATAAATGGTTTTTTATTTTCCACAGTGAATGCTTTAAATTAGGGATGTGAGAGAACTACTTTTCAATATGAGATAATATTGAGACGAGAAAATGAAAAATTATTGAAACGAGACAACTTCCTTTGAAAGCACAAACATGCAAATTATGTTTATTAAAGTAAATATATACTAGTTTATAGAATGTTAAAGTTCCTGTTAATATTATGGCTGTAGCTTGCTTTAGATTATCTTAAGGTTCATTCAAATACCTTAGATATATCTCATAGGCATATTAAATGCAAGTAGTAAAATAGCGCGAGTTGTGATATTTACCATTTAGTATTTAATTTTGTAGTTTAATAGTTGATAATGTCAAAATTTGATACAGCATTGAAAAACCAAGTTTATGTCCAAAACTTTTTTAATCATGCATCTACTATTTAAAACAATTTTGTTGTTTGACAAAGTAAGTTTAAAGTTAATCAATGCCAACTTTTACCAAAATAAATAATAATGGCTTGCAGTTAGACTTAATATTTACTGCTTTGGCTTAAAAATAAGGTGCCCCAGAATATAGGCTACACCCTATAAATTGAGCTCTATGATAGGAAAAATTTATTCTTGTCTGAAAATGAATCTTCTTTAAAAGTAAACAAGTACACAGATACACCATATTTCCCTCTAACTTTCCTAATGCTCATAGTTTTTGTATATCTTATTAAGATTTTAAAATTAGTATGTACCTATGTATCTGACACCTTAGCTCAGTCAGTAGAGTGTCTGTCTACTAAGCTAAGGATCAAGGGTTCAATTCCCGGCATAGTCAAAATATTTATCATTGTGGGTTTACCCTTTCACAGTGATGAATTAGCGGCTGAGAACTGGATGTTGTGCCTGTCCTAGTCTTAAGTTAGATAATAAGGCATATGAAGCTACGAGAGGCCTAGCCAGCCAGTAATGGAAAATATATGGCTTGAATAAAAAACTGACCCAGGCCACAGACTGGAAACAGCAACGGATGTAAAATTGTAACTATGTCTTAATCAAAGCCAAGAGATACTTTCTTGCTTCCTCTAGTATCTCATGTACTCTCTGTACTTCCACTAATTCCCGGATAACTTCATTTCTAATCTTGTTTCTGCTCGTGACAGCTAAGAATCTTCTCACAAACTTCAATCCCGTGGCCTCCACTTTCCTAGTCTCTCTTACATTCAATGTCCATGTTTCTGCTGCATATGTAACAATGGATACAAAGTACACCCTGTACAACACTTCCTTACACTTCAAGGACACTTCTCTTCTCTGCAGCAGGTCTGTTACACACACCTATAGAACAACTCTCCCTGCTGTCCTATTCTTATTAGATCCTCTTTACTTTCACCAGTCTTTGCCTCAATCATGCTTAGAAGGTATTTTACATTCCGCACTTAACTTTACTCCATCTAACTTTACAATGCCTTACCCTCTTCCTTGTCATTACCATCACTTCACACTTTGCCATGATAAATTTCACTCCACTCTCTTTCACTTCCTCATTCCATTCTTGTAGTTGTTCCTGTACTTACTCTTCCTTCTCCCACCAAACCATCAAGTCATCAGCAAACATAATGGCTTTCATGGGGTACTAATGGGGTAGCGATGCGCAAGACATGGAGCCTACCTAGTGGAGGCTGGGTTGAATCCCAGTGTAAACAAGGCCACGAGCATACAAGAGACAGGAGACTGGCCAACAAGCTTGAGACAGGGTCTGGCCAGTTGGATGAGAGTGAGAGGGTTGATAGACTGGCCAACAAGCTTGGAACAAGGTCTGGCCAGTTGGCTGGGAGTGAGAGGGTTGATAGACTGGCCAACAAGCTTGGAACAAGGTCTGGCCAGTTGGCTGGGAGTGAGAGGGTTGATAGACTGGTCAACAAGCTTGGAACAAGGTCTGGCCAGTTGGCTGAGGGTGCTGAGCTAAGTAATTATCAGCACCCATAGCCTCAGTTAGGGAAGGTTACCACCAAGAGAAGGTCTACCTGAGGACCTATAAGTGGCAGCATCGATACTCAGGTGTAGGCCACGACAGGCTTAGTAAGCTGGTGGATAAAACACACCAAAGCACCCAAGAAAATAAAGTAAAATGTCAGACTTAGTAAATAAATACACTAAATTCTTGACACAACAAACTAACAATAGTGATCAATGGGCTGCAATGAAAAGTATCTAAAACATGTGGGGAAAAAGAGAAATAAATATAGGTTTGACCATTTTGATTTGTCGGCCATTTTGGCTCTAAGTTATATTTTTACAGTTAGAAAGTCAAGGTCCATATATTTTTAATAACCTCATTGAAGATAAGTGTTAAAGAACCCTCATCTGTTAAAGAGATTATAAGCTATTTCAATATATATCGATATAACTTCATAACAAGCAGCCTTCTAAGGTGATAAATTTGTTACTTATTATCAAAGATTGCGATTACATGACACATTATGGTTTCAGAGAGGCTGTTTATGGGTGTAAAGTGCAACCTATTTTTGAGTCTTTATTATATTATCAAATATTATTACGAATAATAAATTCTTAGGTTGGTTTGTAAAGTTTTTAGGTCAACTCTTTCCATTTTAATTTTTCTCAAATTTATAAAAAAATTTAGAATCATTTTAAGCTTTCAAGATTAGATTGAGATTTTTATTTCTCGTCTTGATTACGAGTTTTTGAGTTGCGCACATCCATACTTTAAATGTAAATGAAAATTAGCTAGGAATTAGGAAGAAATAGAGAGTTGATGAAGAAAAACAAAGAGGGAAAAATAAATAATTTACTACTTTGGCATTTTACAGTCAATTTTGAATTTTTCATGTTTTAGCTTGCACAATTAAAGAAATGGTACTTTCTAAGACAACAATAATGAGTTACTTATGGCCTCTAAGGAGTTCATTAGAAATGTTAAATTAATACAGAACTTAGTTATTGTAAAACCTGTTCAATACAATTCACATATTTGAATACCCAAGATTAAAAATATATTTTATTAGATTAGTCAACCACAGTGATCTGATCAGAGAATGTTTATTATAGTTCTATGCATTAGCGTTTTATAGGAAGGCTGGCATTTTTAATGGAAGAATTAACTCAACTATTTCTCACATGCCATTTGGACACACAAGTCCGTTATTTTAACATCGGTCCACGAGCACATTTCTATAATCTATCCAGTATATTTCCAGATCTCATTTTAAATTGTTCATCCACTCTCTTGTCCCAAGATAGATTCCCCACTTCCGTTCTTCTAAACTCAATATCCATACTTTCAAGAGAATTGCCATAAAACTGAACGGCGGCGCACAGAATGTCTTACCGTTGAGCCCATATTGGGGCCTCTATGTGGCAGTGGCGGCGGGCGCAGCAGTAAGGGTGGTGATAGGCGTGGACGTTGTTATATCTTCCAGGTTGCGTACCTTCTTGATACGTTTCCATTCTCCTGTATTGTAGTTCATCTGGAAATGTGTTTCCACCAACATGAGGAGGGAGGAATGATCTGTTTGGAGCACATCCTCCGGGTTCTCGCTCAGTTTGATGGTTACGATGTTACCCAGGTGAGGACAAGGGTTATCTGCAAAACAACATTTACAACGTAGTGGCATTAAGTCATATATGCAAGTTTTCATTTTTAGTTTGGTCAATGAATCGAAATATCAAAGTCGAAAGTCAAACTACTAGGCTTGTTTGGACACTTGCAATAACCTCAAGGTTTAAATTAGGAGCCAGCTTTCAGTCTAGGACTTGGAAGTATGCCTCGGTAGCGTGATGGAAGTTAATGGCTTTAGTTTATTGAGATGCAAGGTCTGAACAAATGCCATCTCGTCGTATGATGTCTGCCAAGTCCCAGTTCATATCATCTCAAGGAAATAAAGAAGTGGATGGAGCATGGATGTTGACACAATTGGCAGATTTCGAGTTCTAACAGTCTAGATGTTGAGGGGTGGAGAGAGGGGTAAGTTTTCAGAGATTGGCAGGTCAAGGAGGAGAGTAACTGTTATGTGAGAGATTGAGGGACATGCTTGCTTCTGGTGATGTGCTTAGAGGGGGTAGTAAGAACTGATTCTAGGCTGATTTAGAGGAAGTAGTGTAACTCTTAATGGTGGTAGAGTGGCTTTGGGAGCAAGGGATTTTCTTGGTTCCTCCTTGTGTCTCTCGTCTCTTGGAGTTGGGCATGCTCTGTGATGATTCCTGGTTTTACTGGGTGAAGGTGAGGAGATTCTAAAATGAGGGTTGCAAGGTTGAATATGAGACAGTATAAAATGTTCAGGGAGCCGCTAGAGGGGGGTTGGTAGTAGTATTAGTTTTATCACCAAGAGGTTTGGGGAGCAGCAGTACTACGCTACCCACCAGTTGATGAAAGTTGTCTGCGCAAAGCCACAGGGATATGATGGGAGACAACAATGGGTGGCGCTATCCTGCTAAAGCGAGGTTTTAATTACTTTGGGGAGCAGCTGCTTGGCGCTACCCGAATAATGAACTATAGGTTTTTGTGAGAGAATTTATTTATTATTTAGTCTTTCTTCTCTTTCCTTCCCTGCGTCTATGCTTTCCAAAATACATGTATCTAGGGGCAACCAAACATTGTCAGGTAGTAGCTAATATTATAATACAAAGTTCTTAATTTCTAAGGGTTTTCTCTTAAAACTACCTTATACACAATTATAATAAAATACTATGGTTATACAAAAATAATGAAATATTTGCAATAATTAGCTAGAGCCAATTATTATCAGATCAATCCCCCTTGGCTGGCTGGGTTCAGGTACCAGTGGCATAGTTGAGGGCTGCCGCACTAGGGTGTAAAGAGCCGTGATCTGGTTTAACGTGTGGGGAGACTAGGGGTGTGCGAATATTCAAAATTTCAAATAATTTAAAATAATTTCAATTAATCAACAGCCAAATATTCGATTTGAAACTCCGAATAGACCCTACAAATATCAAGATGAATAGCTATATCACAAATCTTTTAAGAGTCCCTTCCAGACCAGTATGCTTACAACGCAAGACAAGTGGGTAGCCAGATAATCTGTTGACTCAGAGTTAAAAATACTCTTGTCCTTTGTTCAATATGAGGGGAGGGGGGAATACTGATGTTAGCAGAAAGCAAGAGGTTGTGGCCTGCCTAAAGGTGCGTATGCATTAGGCGAGCTGAGCCTGTAATTTAACATGTAATGTAACATGTAATGTAATGCTCATCAGTTTGGACGTGGAACAAGCTCGCCGCAAGAATCCTCTGAACCATAGGTGAAACGAGCACGCCACGATCAAGCGACACAATAATGATCTCAGTTAAATTTAGTATTTACATGGGTGCGCTATATTTCAATTATTTAATTATCTATCTAAACTATACTAAATGTCAGATTATGAAGACACCTTAGCCTTTATTTTGTGCAGTAGTGCTATGCTTATATTATGGCCAAACGATTAAAAAAAAAAGCCTTGGTGATGGTGGCATATAATCGTGTAAAAAAAACGGGCTGGTTCGGAACCACTGCAAGATTTCAAGTTCCAGCACATTAGTGGACAGTACAAAAACTTTATCAGGATGTCTCCCAAATACTTTGAGAATTTGCTGAATAAAATGGGAACAAAAAAACTAATTATTTTTTTGTTTGCAAACATCTTCAGCTTGTCCTGTTAATGTGGTGATATCCTTCCAGGCATCTTCCTTCAGATTCTTTTTATAATAGTTTTTATCCTTGCCTCCTTGGGGTCCCATAAAACACTACGGTTTTAACAAGATTCTATCAACTGATAATACATATTCCTCAGACCAGTTCTTCATGCTTGCGAGCACGCAACAAACACGTCCCAACTAGACTGACGAATCCCTTTGTGTTCATTGGAAAAAACCAACAGCCGACGGATCACTGAGAATGGTTCGTAGCGTGCTCACAGCGCGCTCGCAGGCCCGTTCCAATCAGGTGAATCTGTTACATTACAGGCTCGGCTAGCCTAATGTATACGGGGCTTAAGGGTTGGAAGAAGGGGGAGGGGTTTTTCTTGTGTAGAGACAAACAGTTGGGATCCACGTGATGACTCGTGTGACTGTTAGTCTGTTGTTACTTGATAGCCACGGAGGCGACACCCGGACAGAAGAGAGATTAAAAGGGGGTGTCAAGTCTAGATAACATTTAAGGGGTGTCAAGTCTAGAGAAAATTTAAGGGGTATCAAACCTTGATACCTTTTAAAAAGTTTCAAACCTAGAACACATTTAAGAGGGGTCAAGCCTATGAAACATTTAAGGGGTGTGTCAAGCCTTGAGAACATTTAAAGAGGTTAAGAACTAATTTTATCATCCATTACTGTTGTGTTATTTTAGTAAATCTATTGTTGTATAATATGAAAGTGTTAGAGGTATGAGCGAGACTAGTAATAACATTCAGTTTACAGCCAGTCCCTGTGATGAATGGAGCGAAGGGGTTAATTGGTGTATGTATTTCAGTGGGTTGATGTGCAATAGTACCTTCTGGCTCAGTGAGGAAAGCAACAGGAAACTACCATACTCCTAATTTCCCTAGTAAGCCTTTTCAGAGCTGCCTAGGCTTTCAGCTGACAGTGTAATTGTTTGGGTTCCAACCAAACTGTACTAATCAACACACAAACTAAAGTAGGCTTTGCATATAAGAAAATGAGAACTACACTTTGAAATAGTAGAAACAATGAAATAATCAAAATATGACCTTGTTTATTAATCACCCCATTATTTTACCCTTATAATAATAATAATAATAATAATAATAATAATAATAATGTGGGCTGATGGTGATAATGATAATAATAATTAATAATAATTAATATAATTAATAATAATAATAATAATGTTTTAATAAAAGAAATAGTCTTTACACTGCTCAGTTAAACACTCTCCATGAAATTTTTTAAATTTAAACTTCTTTCAAAAACTTATCATTAAAATTTAAAAAAAATTGATTTAGGTGAAACCCGCTGTCTGAAAAACTGGATCAAAAGTTCCTCTCAATTTTCTGAAATTTTGTTTTAAATTCAGTCTTTTTTTATTAATACCAGCTCAAATAACAATGTTTTGAAGTAATTTTTTTCATTTTGCATACTTAAATATGCCCACATTTTCAATAGGAATTTACTAGTTTAAATTGTTTTTACCAAAATTGTAAGAAAAATCTAGTATTCGATTTGTACTATTCGGTATTCCTTCGAAATTTTGATATTCGATTTGATAAATAATTCTATTCACACACCCCTAAGGGAGACATAACAAACCAAATACCAATGTTGCAACAAGTCCGCTGGGGTGATATTTCAAGATAAGAACACAACTATATGCGACTCTTCCCTCATCCCAAAGCTGACGGAAACTTTTGGTAAACAGAGCAACTACGATATCTTCCAGTTTTAGCAACAAGCGGTAAGTAACTTACCCCTGGCGCCAGCCATGAACCCAAGTATGAGTGCCTTTTCTGGTCGGGTGACCTTGTTTGCCGTTCGGAACATTTCTTGAGCTTCCAACATTTGTTCTCTCTAAGAAAAAAAATATAAGATGTAGTAATGTAGAGTAATAATAGCTTAAATTAGTTTTTAAAACATGGAAAACAAAAGGGAATAATAAACTTATTTGAAGGGATTGGACCCTAAAATCCTTAAGGATATTCAAGATTTGAGAACATTTTGGATTAAAGACTAAGATCCTTAATTTTTTTTTTCCAATTGTTCAAGTAAAATTTATTTTAGAGCTCTAATAAGTTCCTGCCTATTAGTGGTTCAGAACTAGCGTAGTTATAGAACACAAGCTCAAAAACCAGGCCCCAGAACAGTAATTTAACATTTAACTGAATGTATGGATGTTATAATGAATGGCTTATAAAAAGAAACTTTAGATACTGTTTGTATTTTATATTATATTTATATTTCCTCTTGTGTTCATAGTTTTTTTTTAAAGATTCAAATTCAAATTCGAGATATGAAAATAAAGTGGCAATTTGGATTCATAAAATGGTGGATTCAACCCAACTATAGTTTTAATAAATAAATTCAATTATCACTAAACCACTTTGAATTATTTACCCATTCTTTCACTTGGTTTGGCTTATAACACAAATGTATTTGTAAGCTCTTAAACAAGGCAGGTTTAATCAGGAATTACTGCCATCCTAACATTAACACATATCAGCATCTATATCATGTGAGGGGAAATAGTTTATATTGGCAAGTGGCTGTGCTCTTGGACAGCGGAACATGACTGATTGAAGACAAATATGTCTCTACTCTTTGGAAAATAGAATAGACCAGGGATAGAATTATTACTTTACACTGTTCTACTTTATATTTTACAGATCCTAACATAAATATGGAAATTCTAGCAACTTTTAAAAATTACCTTGACTAAACCCTGACTTTCCCTTGCCACGCAACACTCCCCAACTTTACTAGTTTTTACCAGTTTTTTTAGTACCACGTCTTACCAACACTTAAGTACTAATTACGCTAATGTGTTAGGGATTGGGAAGGTTGAGTTTAGAGGAAGTGAACCCGTATTTGAATTTGTGAAGTAATAAAAGAAAAACTGTAAGAAAATGCAGGGAACTATTCTTCTTCACACAATAACACATTACTTTGATAATTTTGTATTTTTTAATGTATTTCTTACTCATAAGAACATACAAATGTTAAAAAATAGAAAATAGATTGGCAACCAAGATTGAAAAGTTTGAGAATAGTTGAATCTTAGAGTATTGCTAGATGACAGTCTGCTAGTACCAGATAGTGATGGATGTAACTTAAAATAGTAACTATCTCAGGTTCACAAACAAAGATAGTCCATATTTGGTTGTTCACTGATGGAATGCTTAGTGTTATTTTAAAAGTTGTTGCAGTTTAAGAATCTAAAATCAAGATAATTGATAAAATCCAAGATTAAAAGGCTTTGACTCCTGCAAAGTGCGTGGGAAAAACTTTGCAAGGGAGACCAAGAAACAGATGGGAGGAGCAGATAATAGAAAATGAGAATGGAAGCAATATAAGAAGGAAGAATGGTGGAAGGCTAAAGGAAGATGTGGACATTTTACTAAAGTGATCCAGCCACAGGCTGGAAACAGATCATCATGATGACTCCTGCGACAATGCCAGAATAGTCTGGATACTCCCCACAACTAAATGTTTATAAGATGAGTATGGTACCTATTGTACAAATTAAAAAGACATACAAGTCAGAGAATCTTCTCCTCCACATCAGCCCCACAAGACCCGCTAATGATGGATATTAAAAGAGGCAATAAGATTATGTTTGTGGCCTCTTAAGGCAAGGTTTTTAGCATGTGGTGAGAAGCGGGAGAATATACCAAACCTGCCTCATAGCTCATATTGATCCTTCACTCTGTAAATATAAATAACTATTTAATGTACCCTGAGAGCCCCCTCCATCTTGGCGAGAGAGAAATAGGGATAAAAGAATAGTTGGCCATGAAAAGATAGTTCACTCATGTGTTGTTATAAAAATTGAACACTATGGTGAAAAATAGAAACATAATAACAAAGCATCTCTCTAATACTGTGGCAATGATAGGGGCAAACCCCAGTACCCACGCTGGCATACAATAAAGGCAGCGGCTACCGACACTCCATTGGATGGCCACTACACCACACCCCGACTCTCATGGTGATTGCTCACACATGTCTTCAAGCACTCCTCTACATGATCTCAACAGAGCACCTTAACTAAGAGACGGTACTAAGTAATCTGTGTGAGATTCGCTACGTGCGCTGACTCTGTGGTTGGAAGTGTCACACCCCAATTCCACAGATGTCCTCTAGGGGGGTACACTAATCTGTGTGAGATTCACTACGTGTGCTGACTCTGTGGTTGGAAGTGTCACACCCCAATTCCACAGATGTCCTCTAGGGGGGTACACTAATCTGTGTGAGATTCGCTACGTGCGCTGACTCTGTGCTTGGAAGTGTCACACCCCAATTCCACAGATGTCCTCTAGGGGGGTACACTAATCTGTGTGTGATTCACTACGTGTGCTGACTCTGTGCTTGGAAGTGTCACACCCCAATTCCACAGATGTCCTCTAGGGGGGTACACTAATCTGTGTGAGATTCGCTACGTGTGCTGACTCTGTGCTTGGAAGTGTCACACCCCAATTCCAGACGTCCTCTAGGGGGGGTACCCAAGAGAGCTGGAGGATCATAAGTGATGATACCCCGGACAAATGTGTTTAGAGTTGGTTAGAATAATCTTACTGCCAACTCGTGGATAACCACATCCAAGGGAGGGAGGCCGGCCATGTCAGCATTACAAAGGATTGAGTGCGGGGAAGGTATGACCAGGCAGGTGCGGCATAAAGCAAGTGACATAATACAATCCCGAAACAATCTAATTTTGTGGGTGTGGTTTAAAAGGCTAGCTGGAAGCATCAGGGATGTCAATTCCAACATGACGCCCCTGGCCCTCTTGGCAGACAATCTAAAGTTAGAATTCTATCTACATCCAGGGTCCAGGCTCCCCCCCTCCCCCCAGATATCTCACCAAGGCGGAACTGACCGGGTCTGTTTGGAGCATATAAGCCTCTTCTCTCCTTTCCCGTCCTCTTGCCTCCTGCCCCCACGCTTCACTATCTAACATTTTCTTTGGTATCTTCTCCTCAACTCTCCTAACACTGTGATGACGTCTTTATCCTGTCCTGCACTGGTTCCTTCATAACTATCCGCCTCATCCTCTCCATTCTTGTACCTCATAATATTTGTTTTAAAAGCTATCTATCCATTCACCACACAATCCAGTATGTTAAATCTGGAAACCTGCCCTCTGACAACACTTAACACATTACAAATTCTCAAACTTATCAAACGTAGTTGCCCTTTTTTTTCCTGTGCTACTTATTCTTGTGATAAAGAATTATGCTAAAAAAATTCAAAATTATGTGTAACTGAGAAAATAATAATAAAATACTGTGGAATGAATATATATATATATATATATAGTTTCTGTCCAACCCACATTTATACATAGCTATGTTGTATCTCATAGTGCATTTATTTCATTTTTACCTAGTGTTTTCCATTTGGGGGAGGAAAAAAGAAGGAAAAATTCAAACTTATTTTTAAAATATGTATATTATTGGCATTTCAATTAATTTTTCTGGCACTTTACTACCAAACAGCTTGTAGAGAATAAATATCCCACAAGAAATACTACTATATGGTTTATATTATTTCAAGTTCATAATTTTTCCAATAATAAGATAAGCCCCAATGGCAATCTTCTTACAAACAATTATATGAAAAAAGAAGTTGTTACCGTAAGAGAGAGTCCTCGACGTTGAGTGTTGTTGCTGGTTGCTGCGGTGACGGGTTGTAATCGTATTTGGGTGACTGGTTGGGCCGGCCTGATCTGGATAACCTGTTTGGTTGGCAACTGTGATGGAGGCGTGACCAATACAGTGGTTGATGGAGCAACACTTGGTTGCACTGTAGAACTTGGGATAGCGGACACTTGTGACGGCGTGGCTGGTTGCGGCGTGGTGGGGGTCTAAAATTAAAATAATTTTCTTACTCTTGGTTACATTAGGTCCTAACTTTTAGGTAAAATAAAAATAGTGATGTCTTTTTTTTAAATTTCTGAAGGATATTCAAGATTTCTACAAAATTTCAAAAATTTCAACTTCGCTTCGAATATTTGTTAGCATCAACTTTGATTCAAGAGAAAATTTCCAGATTTGACAATTAAGAAACTTCACCAAACGATACAGTTAAAGTTAAAACACATATTTATGTATATTTTATTTAATTTTCTGCAGTTATTTTCATTAAGTGTAAAAAAATCTGAAATAATTATATTACATTTTGTGATGATTACTTTTAACTTAATTTATATAATGTATAAAAATGAGGTGGCCCAATGGCTAAATGATTTTCTAATAAAGTAAATTGAACTAAAGAAAAAGGAAAAATAAACTGCTAAGAGTAAATTTGATGAAGAAAGCCCACCTAGGGAAAGAGGAAAAATGTGGGAAGAATCCAATGCACAAAGGTGACATTATCTTCCTTTCTTCTGTCTTCTATAGTAGAAAGAGTCACACACATTTTAACACAAATATTTCTACTATAGAAGACAGAAGAAAGGAAGAAGATGTCACCTTTGTGCATTGGATTCTTCACACATTTTTCCTCTTTCCCTAGGTGGGCTTTCTTCATCAAATTTATTCTTAGCAGTTTATTTTTCCTTTTAACTTAATTTATCATTTTAAGACTAAATATATTAATTGGGTTAGGAATATAGCATTTTGTTAACTATGTTTAATATACACAGTTATGTAAAGTAAAGTATTTTTATTCAAAATAAAACTTTTTTTTTTAAATATTCAAACTTCAATTCAGCTTTAGGAATATCTCATATTATTCAACTAAACTTCGCTTCAAATTGAAAAAGTGGACACTCAAATGAGTGTGGGTTTAATTATCACACAAATAACAAAATTTAATCAAAATTTCTTTTCTTTAACAACTTAAATAGAATAATTATTAATGATACTAATTCTCCTCAGGATAATTCACTCTGGACTGAACTCTTACTATGTGGAATATAAGATGAGAGTGAAACACAAATAGAATTGTTCTTTATTTCACAACGAAGCAGTCGACTTGTAAAAACATGTTTCCCCGCCAGCTGGGCGCCACATTGACGCAACATATATCTAGACATTAGTGAGGGAGCTCATAAGACAGTATGACTGAGTCAGTGGAATAAACACGGTCTACTCAAGTGAAGAGAGTGTGATCAATGTGTATCAGTACTGGGTCATCTGTTACTTCAAACAATGTCAGAGGGAGTTTATGAATAGATTTGGTGGGCATACACCACCCGCCAGCGCCACCATTTTGAACTTGGCGAAGAAGCTGGAGAGAAGGGGAAGATTGGTGGGTCCACATAAGGGTGGACGGCCCAAGATGACGGAGGACACAATTCAAGATGTGAAGCAGCGATTATTGATATCTCCATGAAAATCTATTCAGAGGTTATCCCAAGAAAATGGAAGATCGTATTCGACCTGTCAAAGAGCAGCCAAACAGGTAAAGAATAAGCTGTGCTACATCATGGTTGTGTACGAGTTACAGCCACCTGATCTTACAAAGCTATTGGAGTATTTTTAATGGTTTGCCCAATTTTTCAATGAAAGCCCCACCCTGTTGGATATATAACATGGTTTACTGATGAAGCATGATTCTATTCATCTGGCTATGTAAACTCGGAACTCATGTGGCTCTGTGATAATCCCAACACCTCTCCATGAAGATACATTGCATCTGACAAAAACTGGTGTCTGGTGTGAGGTGTACTGTTGCCTTATCATTGGGCCAATCTTTTTTTGAAGGCATGATGAATACCAACCTATATTTGGATTATTTACTGAGTTTGTGAACCAACTGGATGATCAGAAACTTGCAGATGGTTACTTTCAACAGAACAGTACAACTTGCCACACCTCCAATAGCAGCATGGCAGAAATTTGCAGCATTTTCCAGAACAGGATTATCTCCAAAGATCAGTGGCCCCCTAGGTCTCCGGATCTGACACCCCCCAGATTTCTTTCTCTGAACTTTTAAAAGGCAGAGTTTATGCCAACAAGCCAAGGTTTGAGGAACTGAAATACAACATCAGACATGAAATTGCTGCCATCAACATTTCTTTGCTACATCACACATTTGTCAATATGGAGCGTCAGGTGAATATGTGTGTGAACGTTGGCAGTGGCGACTTGCAGCATCTTCTATGAAACATTCCTACCTGTCATGGGCCAATATTCAAATGTGACTTTCCAATCATGAGTTGATTAAAAAAATAGGTGTTCAGTCCCAAGTGAATCACCGTGTGTATGGAAGAAGGTAGATGAAAGTTGAATATAAACATTTACAAGAGATGAATACAATATGGCTTTTATAATAAAAAGAAGATCACAGTACACATTTTACAGTGCTGCCACTGGACAAAGAGGTAATGGCTGCCTCTGGAATAAAGTTGATCATTATCACTAAATCCCCCAACCTAGGTTCCATTCTATTGAAACTCATCATGAAGGAGTGTGGAACAAACAACAAAACTTCCTAAAAGAGGAAACCAAAAACCAAAAGGGAGAAAAAGGAAATTGGTAATGAATGAATGATAGGACAATGAGATAGGATAATGCAAAATTAACAAATAAAAAATAATATCAAATGTCCTATCACTCTTTACCGATTACCCTTTTCTCACTTTTTCCTATTTTAGAAATTTTGACGTGATGTTGTGATTTTCATGAGCACTTCCCTCAAGCTTTTGTATGGCTTACCAATTGGGACTTTATTAAAACTTGTTGTGACCGGATACATTTTAAAAGATAACCAGTATTTGTTTACATTTTTTACAAAGAACTGTTGATGGGTATGTTGGTTAGGTCATGACCCAGAAAAGGGTACAGTACAAGACTAGAGAGAGTTTGGAAAACACTGACCTATGCTACTAAGATTGCGTAGTGACAGTGAGGCAAGAGAACTGACCTGCATCGCAGAGACCACGAGAGGAACATAGCTCGGTGTCGTAGTGACTGTAGTGTTGGATACAAGTATTGACTGAGCGGGCGCAGGAGTCTCCATGGTGTGAAGGCTCCCAGAAGTAATCACAGTGGGGGTGCCCACTGAAAAAAAAAGAAAGTCAACTTATGTATCAAGTTGGTATATAGGTTATTTATTGATTCTTAGGAACATTTTTATAGAAAATTTGATTATGTTTAGTTATGGTTATAACTATTTTTACTGTAAAACTACTAACTTAAAAGGGGATATTGAAAGAAAATCTAATTTTAACGTGTTTTGTCCAATGTTAAGGTGAATGCAGACCTTGCACGAGGGGGAAAAACTAGTAGGCTAATTGGATCCTCAAAATAAAGCAATCAAAATATTTTACAGCTTTCTTGGATTTAGTAAAAAATTTTGCTCTCATGCTTGGCCTAAGAGTAATAGAAAGGAATAAAATTTAATTTTTCATAAAAGTTACTCGTGTGAAGTTATGTAATTGGTTTTTAAAACAGGGTGATTTGACCTTGATGGGGAAATGTATGCAGTTGTTACACCACCCAATGTTTAAGGAACAGAAAAATAACATATAATATTCAAATCAGCATGGTAAGTTCCTCAGTTTAGTTTTTATTCTAAGCAAAAAAATACTTTTAAACATCTCATATCCACAAATATTCCAGCAATGTTTTAATTTTCTTAATGAAACTCCCCTTTTTTTCGTGGGTTTTGCTGACACTAAAGATTCCCTGTTGTTTAGAGGTTTCCCAGGCATGTGATAGCCCTGGAATTGCATTAGATATAAAAGGAGGGAACTTCCTGCATTTTTTTCGAATTGTCATACTTTTCATTAATTTATTTTTGAATGTAAATAATAGATTTTAATGATCCGCACTCACTCGTGTCGCGAGGTAACGTGATGATTGTGGTGGCTGAAGGCGTGTATGAGGGCGTGGCTGGCGCTGGGGTCGGAGGATTCATGGCCGTGAGCCCCACGGCATAGTCGGGTGTGTTTTGCGCCCCAGCTGCCGAGGGGTTGTTCTGTTGGAGTAACTGTTGTTGAGCAGCTGCTGCTTCTGAAGCTTTCTTCGATTCTTCCAGTTCTAAATCAACAAATACACCTTACATTAGTCTCTGTCCTGAAAAAAATTGGCATCTACATATTTGCAAATATGTAGCTGAAATCATAAATAATAGTGAAATTGACCAGATGTGACGAAATGATATTTGTTTTCCACAAAGATCAAACCTAACTATCCTTTCAGGTTGACTCCCTCCCATACCATTTACATTACAGCGCTTAGGAAGAAACTTGGTGGAGACAGGTGGCGACTTAAGTGGACCACATGGGTGACATAGACATTGATTGCTATTGTGAACTGTGTTAATAATTAACATTTTTGTGACGGTTTTAAATATATGAATAGTTATAATGTGTTTTATAGTTGTTAAACTGTTTATTTAATTTAATTACATTTTATGTGTTCTTATTCTGAAAAACCTCTTTTAGCTTAACTTTACCCTGTTTCTGGGTTGTTTTCAAACATTTCTAGGTGACTAAGCAAATAATTATTTTAGATGGTGTCTATAATGAACATTTTATATTGTTGGCTACTTAATTGCTATTTGAAAAAGAGCCATATTAATTATTGTAGTTGGCATTTTGTTTTACTGATTTGTATAGAGTTAGAACCTGTATAACTCTGAACCACAAAATACTAAATAATCACCTTGGCTCTGTTTCTAATAGTTATGTTACTTAATGTAGCTGAGTAACTGTTAGGCTAATGTGGTAGGGATGAATAAAGTAGAATTTAGAGAAAATGTACTCATATTTACATGGAGGGGGGAGTGTAAAACCATTAAAGAAAATATACCCTCATTACACTCGAATGAAGTTTGAACCCTGATCGACTGCAAAGCCGGATTAAATGAGCTTGACATTTAGACCACATGACCTGCGATGCGAGTCCTGATAGTTATTAAGCAGCTAAAAATGTCCATCATATACTCTGCCTTATTAGTTATACACAGCCCTGGTACATGGTGAACCTGGATAGTTTAGTTGTAGACCATTAGGGGGGTAAACCAAATATAAAAGAACACAACAGAAAAATGTAATTTTACTATTATTAGAGTCTGTTCAAGATAAGTTTTTACCTGAATGACAGTTCAAAAATCATATGTTTAGGTTTAGGGTCACCAACACTTGTAAAAAAATCACTGTTTTGTTATAAATTTTAAGTTTTTAAATTACATTATATTTTACATTTAAAATAATGTAGACATAAGTTTTCTTACACTATTTCATTACTTTTAATAATTTCTTTTTATCATATCCAAAAAAATATTTTAAACATAATTAAAAGTACTAATTCTTAATTTTGGAATGTTATCAATGATGTGTAATATAATGCATACATTAATACCTTTTATTACAGGCATCGTATTTCCTTGGAAAACAGGAAATACTTATCTTTTTTTTATATATAATATATTATTTATGATTATTTATTGTATTTTATTATATTTAACTGAATAAAATATTTTTATCCACTAAGTAGGTGAATCATTGTAAAGAACTTGTTTCTGTCAAGTTAAATCAAATGGTTTAAATTTGTCGGTCGCCATTTTGAAGCTTAGTTCATTAGATGTTTTGTGATGAAAGTGCTGTGAATAATAATTTTTTTAAGTGGAATAAAACAATAACTAAGCTTTGTGCCCGGCCAAAAATAAATATATTAATAATATTGGCCTAAATTACTGTGTTTAACCATCACATTCATATATTAGGCCTACCATATGTTTTCATTACAGCTATCCAAAGTGAGAGATGTCAGCTGTTGGCGTAGGGATACATTAGGGACTATTTCTTTTTAACTTTATGAGCTGTCATTTAAGTAAACTAAGGTCGCGAATGTACTATAATATAAAAATTATTTTACATTTATGACACTTCATAAGGCTATCATGACCATGATGTGATCGCGAACAGGTGGACACAATACTGTGTCAAAAGTAATTTGGAAGACCACACTAAGAGAGAAAAGTATTTGAAAATGCAAACTTTTTTCTCCCTAGAACGATGCTAAGGTCTGCAGCCATTTTACTTGTGCTTTGATTTGCGTTACCAGGTTATCTTTCGTTGGATTATTTAGTTTTGACTCTCGTATGTTTTATTCATGTTGCCTTGTTATAAACTAACACAAAGTTATTTATGTGTACATTTTTGCACTAGTTATTTTCTATGTCCTAGGAACATAATAATATAAATATTGGTAAATTCCTATATTAAGATCATCAGAGGACAAAAATGATTGGTTTCTATATTTCCGGACAATAAATGGTTCTACACCAGAGACAAAAGGCGTCGGAGGTTAAGCTTCAACGAAATAGGGGATGTTATAAACCAGGGCCCAGACCATTTTACTATTTCTATTTTCTATTATGCTTATTATAGTTATATTTACTTTTATGTTCATAGTTATTCCAAGATTCAGATTCAGATTCAAAGGTAAATTGGAGATTTAGATTCGTAAAATAGTGAATTCGACCCAACTCTAATAAATTTCTTAAAAAACCTTTATGTTTTTTTAACATGCAATTTATTACTTCAGTACTGCTGAGGGGGTTTAACATGGAACTGTTATAGTTGTGCAGTGGCAAAACAGCATGTACGCATGTGCGGTCTAGTTCAAGGACAAGCTAACAGCATCAGTAACGTAGGGGAGTAGTGAGCAGCCATGTGGTGCTTACTGTCTTTTTTAAAACATTTTTATTCTATTAAAAATGGATGGCAAACAAAATGATCTCCAACTTGCCACCTGACAGTGTAATTGTTATTGACAATGTACCCTTCCACAATATTCAATTAGACCCACCACCGACATTTCCGTGTAAAATAGTCATAATGAATTGGTTGAAATAACACAATATTCCCTTCAGTGATACTGTGCTCAAACCAGAATTATATTCACTATTTGACTGCACAAACCATGATCTAATACATACAGGATAGATTCCCTACTAGCAAAGTTTGGGCATGTTCTATATCTAGCCTCATACCATACCGATCTCAACCCGATAGAACTTATATGGGCATTGGTAAAGGATTATATACCTAATAAGAATGTTACATTCAATGTAAACACCGTTATGAGCCTAACGGAGGAAAAATGTAACTCTCTAATAAAAGGGGAATGCTTGGTGCAATGCACGTGCATAAAGAAAATGTAAGAAGAATACTTGAAATAAGAACAAACAAATTATGAAGTATCAGAGTATTATCATCAACTTGGACAACGATTCGTCAGATGACAGCTCCGGCAAAAACACTTCAGGTGATGATGGTGATAATTTGAGTGGTGTGGAAGATTTGAAGATATGTAGGGTAGGCAGAGAGAAAGATACATTCTCATCTACCCCCACTATATCCCTCCCTCTCGTCCCTTCCACCCGTACCTGCGCAGTCGAGCAGGGCCGCCCAGATAGCTCATGGGGGCCTCGGGCAACGTAATTTTGGGGGGCCCACTTTCACAAAAATAATAAACATAACCTTGCTTATCTTCATCTTATCAATGTCTAAGGCGTCACATTTATAGTGGACTAGACTGCCGGTGACCAGTTCGGGGTTTGAATCTCACTCGAGTGTACTGAGGGTGGCTTTTTATAAATGATTTCCCACTCTTTCTCCATGTGAATGGGTGCACTTCCTCTTAAATTAACCTTTCCATCCCTAACATAGTTAGTAGTTAGTATATAGTCTAAACATATAACTCGAACAGGTACCAGTGAAAAATAGCAACAAATTTTTAAAATTTATTTGATTTATTTTTATCAAGATAAACTTAAGATGTGTACAATATATAAAAGTTTGCTTCAAACGTGGTTAAGCTAAACTAGTAATTTCATTGAAATACTTAAGTACGTTCACTCTCATATAATTTAAGAACAATTTTTCGAGCTTTAATTGCAGGGAATTCATAAATAATATCCTCAAAACTTATTTCCTTAACAAGATCATGTTCAATGCTCAAACTTAGCAAATGGTTTAGTCTATCCTCGCCAGTGGCTGAACGCAAACATTTTTTAATCAAAGACAACTTAGTGAAAGCGCGCTCCCCCGATGCTTCTGACACAGGTAATACTGTTAGGGGTCTTCAACATATGCAGATTTGTGAAAAAACTGTTTCTAGACCCTTTTGAAACAAACAATTGAGCAGTTCAAGGGCAGAGCTCACATTTCCAATAACTAGTTAACACTATTAGTTAAATACCTTGCATGCGTTTTCGTTTTTTTGCCTGAGCGTAGCCAAGAGGTTGTTCTGTGATCTCGAGCAACTTGATTCCTCCATCCTTGCGACCTGCCGGGTTGCGGGGCATCGGGGGTCGAGCCAAGGGGGAGGTATTGAGAGTCGGAGACCGGAATCCTCCTGTGGGTACTCGACTGGGGATCCCTTTGAGGGGCGCTGTGGAAAGGAAATCAAGTGTTATTATGGATACATAGATATGTGGAGTAATTTTGTGTGACTTTTTTAATTGTCTAATAAAAAAAGTAATATGATGAAAACTAAATCGAGATTAAACTAAAAGTTAGTAACATATTCAGTAATATAATATGATTTATTTAATAATAGGCTTGTCTGGCTTTTTATCATGGAGCCAGACGTGAAATGACTTAAAATATAATTTACCTGGTATTTATACTTTTATACAAAAAATAAAGTATACAACATTTTTACCATACTCCAAATATTTTATTATTATCATAGTGTACTATAGTTTTAAGAACATAATTTGCTGTTTTTTATCTATTAGATAATTAATGCATATAACTGGTATGTCAATATATCAATAAAGATGTGTGCGATATTTTAATGTTCTAGCTTTAATACCAATTTAAAAGCATGTACCTAAAACAGAACAAATATAAATGAATGCAACTAAAAAAAGTAATATTAGTGGACTATTCTTAAGAAATCTTATTTTCCCTTTCTGAGGGAAATCAATTATTGATGCCCAATCCCCAATCTAGGTTTCATTCTATCAGAACTCTCGGGAAGGAGTGTTTGTTAAATGCACAACACAATCTTCTAAAAGATTAAATAAAAATAACACAAAAGAGAGAAAAGTAAATTGTTAAAGAATGATAGGAATAAAATAAAGGACAAAAACAGGATATTGACATTGGCTGTGAATATATCACATATCTCTTTGGCTGGATGAACACTGTATTGAACATTATGTGTGAACACTATGGAACAAATTTGTGTGAAGGTAATTTTAATCATGGGCTATGATGAAACAAAACACAATGAAACCTTTTTTTTTTATATGTTCTGTATTCGGAAAGATGGAGGAAAGTGATGTTGTTGTGGGAGTGGTTGGTGATGTTTCATGAAGAAGAGGGTCTACCCAATGTTTTGAAGAAAAAAAAAAAGAACGATGAAAACTTTATGATAATCCTTACTATTAAAATAATTTACAATGCAGGCCTTTCCTGCAAAATTACTACTATATGTTTATCTACGTCTAACACAGTATTAGGTAGCTCTACATCATTTCCCTTCTGTTTTTGCACCAATAAGTTTCAACAACAACCAAAAACTAACAACACTAGATTCGACATACTGGCAAACAAGATAGTGACGCATGCGCAATACAAAATGTTCAATGATGTTTGTTCTATGAAACACGGGAGCAAGGAAGATGGCTGATTTGTGTTAACATGTATTATTGTTTTGTTCAATCATGTCCCATGCAGTGTGCAGCTGCTCCATTTGGAAAGAGAGCTCCACACTTGATAACACAAAAATAGCACATAATGTTTAATGCAGTGTGCACCCAGCCTTAAGGTAATAACAAATGATTTTCTTCAAGAGGCAACCATTATCTCTCTGTCCAGTGGCAGCAATGTTAAGTATGAATCATGTAAGTTATTTTTTAGCACCGCGTCTTACTACCTGTTCAGGTTATAGGCCAATGTACTAATTACACTAATGGGTTAAGGATTAGGGAGGCTGAATTTAAAGAAAGTGTACCCACATTTGTGCAGAGGAAGTGGAAAACCATTTTAGAAAAACCACCCTCTATACACTCGACCTGAATCAAAACCTATTGATATTATAATAAATTATTTTACATTTAAAACAGCCTTAGTATATAATTATTAAATTGGATATGCCTTTCCATATCCTATGTTCTATATTGCAGAACCTCTTCAGATTCTGGTGAAACATATGAGAAGACCTTTACTTCACCGCTTAAGCAATATTATTATTATTTAGTTATATGAGGTGGGTAGTTGTGACACGCACATGTTGTGTCGATATACAATTCCTGGACCATCTAAACATAATATACATGCAGCCCCTGCCCACCATTAAAACCAAGCACTACATCCAGTGAATCACTGGCAGACAAGTTGACACATATAAATGTTACCTTTGAACTGTTTACTGTTGTATGACTGGGTGGTCACAGACGACCGACCGTGCTTGTGGACAGGAATGAAAGGTTGAAGTTTTGTTTACAGTCAAATATAGACTGGGTTCATACCCTCTTTTCTCTTGATCTTATCTCAAGTGTTAGAGAGAAAGACTCATTCAGTTACTACACATCACATCACAATTTTGTTTTGATATTTTGAGTTTGTTTCAAATATAAAAGGTAAAGATTGTAAACCAAGGTAATTTTAAATTGACAAGACTGGTATAAACACATCAAAGGGCAATGAATCCCTTCATGGTATCCATTGGGCTACCATGTTTTGAAGTAGAACTAAACATTTAAATCTAATGTTGAACTTTTATGGAGTCAATAGCTGTTGTTTATTTATTTGTGGTATTGAGTGTGCATTTTCTGAACCTACTGATTACATTAGCACACGATAATTTCTATGGGTAGGAGTGAAAGGGCCCATCAATTTTGCCAGAAAAGGTATTTTTATATACCTTCCAGGGTTCTATTACATGCCACAATCGACATTAGACCAACGGCTTTACTTTCCCTCCAAAATAAGTTGTTTTACGTATTTTTATCGCTCAAGAAAAATATGTTGACCCCTGCTGGGTTTGAACATGTGGTGATCATCAGGGCCTGAGGCGAGACTTTACCCCAAGACCACCCCAGAGGTCAACAATAGCTCTTGTTCTTCTCTTCCTTTACCCCGCCTTATCTCCCATTCTTTTATGTTAAGCAAATTGAATTAACTTTTTCTAAATCTCAAATACAAGTGCCAATTTTAACTATGAACCACAAATATGAACTTATAAAAGATGGTCAGTTAAAATAATTAGCTCTCCCAGATTATTAAGCTTTTTTTTAGAAATTCTGACTTGGTTCACATTAATTGTTTAGTCGCTATGGAAAATATTTCTAGCACCTAAAAATGTCTAAATATTTAGTTATAATTAGGGACGGGTCCTCGAAACCTTAAGGATATTAAAAAATAATTCTGATTTGTGACTCAAATCCTTAAAAATGTTTTTTTCCCCTAATTTTTCAAAGGAAATTTGTTTGAGCTTTGATACTGCTTATTGGTGGTTAAGAACCAATTATAACTAAAGGACAAACTCAACACCCAAGCCCCAGATCAGTGATTTAACTGAATGTATGAATGTTATAATGACTGGATTATAAGAGCTAATGTTAACATTTAGTTACTATTTATATTTTATATTATTCTATTATATTTAAAAAAAAGTCCAAGATTTGGGTTTGAGATTCAAGATTTGAAGGTAAATTGGAGATTCGGATTTGTAAAATAGTGGATTCGACCCAACTCTTAATTTCAATTGTTATGAAAGAAGGAGAGAGTAAAGAGGGATGGAAACAAACAATACAATATGGCTTATGCAATGAAAAGAAGAACATAGTTCAGACTATACACTGCTGCCACTGGACAAAGAGTTAATAGTTGACTCTTGAAGAAAATAGATTGTTACCGCAGAATTCCCCCACCTAGGTTTCATTCTATCGGAACTCATCAGGAGTGAGTGTGAAATGAACAACGCAACTTCCTAAAAGATGAAAAGTAAAAACATAAAAGGGAATAAAATGAAATTGGTAAAAAATGATTATGTATAAAATGTACCTCAAAAAGTGAAAAGTAATTTTTCTTAAAGAAATAGATCTGAATTATGAAATTTTTTCACTACTCAAATATCCTAAAGGAATCAAAGAAAACCTAATTAAACCACTAACCTTTCTTAAAAATATTTTAAATGATTTTGTTTGAAATATATTTTAGGAAGAAACTCATACCAGCCATGGTATGATTGCCCATGTAACTTCCTAATGTCAGCCATATTGAGACGCATTCCATACTAATGCCCTCATAACTCACTAGTGTCGGTCATCTTGCGAGGCATGCCGCGAGAGCGCACAGGGACTGTGGGTGCTGTACTCTTCTTCATGTTGCTAGCGGCATCTGTGGACTTCTGGAGCAGCTCTGCACGTAGGGCTGCAGATTTAGGTCTGCGCTTCAGTGTAAAGTGCTTCGTAGTGAAAGGCTGTAACATAATCATTCAAAGATAAAGTGTCAAATCCATGGATGGAGTAATCAACAACAAAAATGTGAAAAAATAGCTATGGCCATTATGAAAATACTAGAAAAGGAAAGGTTATGTTTTCCATAAACTTTTATATTGGACATCAAGTTGATTTTATCACTTGAGTGAAGTTTATTGTGGTATGTGTATTTACCATGAACCACATTTTAATTCAACTTAATTGGAACTGTTCAAATTGATGAAGATAAACGGTAAAATTGGCATTTCATAAAGACTACCAAATCCTTGGTAAAATAGGTATATTTGAGTAAAAAAGCAACATAAAGTAGAACCCCCTTCCCCACCCCCCGTGGTATCAGCCCATAATTGAACCATACCGACCAAGTGGCCGCCATCTGTTCACAAAGATAGTGCCAACTTCTGTAGATAGAGGGTGCCATGTGGTCAGCACAGCAAACTCTCCGACCCTTGATCTCAGTTTTATAGAAAGAGCTGCTACTTTTTCATTCAAATAGCTACTCATTTGTCCTTACGGGGGTGTTTTGAGACAGTTCCAGACCAAACAACTATTGGGTCATTTTCACTTCAATGATAACTAATAGTTAAAACATTTTTCTGGAAATTATTGACTACCGAAATACAATTATTTGACTATAAAACTTCTGCATTAGTGTTTTGGTAAAATTTGATCAGACGGTCGTGCTAACATTAATCATTATGAGTTAAAATCGGTTGAATAGTTGAGAATGTAGCGGTGAATCTACATACATAGGAGTAAATACGAATAATAGTGCCCTAGTCATATGGATAGTGTATTCGAGTGACAAGTCGTGTCAGATTTCAATCCTGACATTTTTTATTCTCACTCCACACCAATAGTGAGCAGTTCCTTTTACTCATTAGTACAAATTCCAAATTCCTACAAACAGATAATTTATTTTTAGCTTATCTTAGTATCTGTTTGGGTTATAAACATGCATTAATAACACTGATGGAGTAAGAATGAGGAAGGTAGAATTTTAGAAGAAATGTACTCGCATGTGTGTGGAAAGAGAATGGGAGTGGTTAGTAAAAACCACCCTAAGTATACCTGACCAGGATTCAACCCTGACCTCCTGAAATGATTTTCCAAATAGATGTGAAATATAACTAGTGTGTAGACCTCTGATACAAGGGTTGCTAGAAATGTCAGCGCATCCTAGGAGAGAAAGGAAGAAACTGATAAGAATACTTCAAACAAGAGGAGGTGGCGGGATCTAGTGATGAGTAAAGGAACCTAGTACACAAAATGCTCTTAGTTACTACTAACAGGTTATTTTTAGGCTATTAATTAAGTTATTTTAAGCTATTAAACATTTGTACAGTAGCCCCATGGCTTCTTTGGTGCTGAGTGACAGCTCACAGCTGAGAGCTGACGGCTTTGAAAAGTTACCAGACTAAATTATGTATCCCTACGCCGAACCATATGATCTGCAAAAACATGTGTTTAGCAGCTATCACTTCCGACAGTCAAAATTTAGGTATATACCTAAATGTTGACTGTCAGAAGTCAGCAGTGAACTGTCAGTCAGCACCAAAGAAGCCATGGGGCTACTGTCAGTCTGTTTCCTATTGTAAATTCTTTTTTAATATACAAGCGACTATTTCTTTATGTTTTTCAAAGTATCTCATTATTGGTCCAAAAAAATTAGAAAGAATTCTCTTTTCCATTATAATATCTGCTGGGTTTTTTTGAACGTCTGGTCCGCATCTAAAAGTTTTCCCCTATTTCTATTTGGAAAATCCACACACTCCCCCATCACCGGAATCCAGTCTAACACGAAAGTGATGCGTTAGACCATGAAATGTCTGATTCGAGTGTTAACTTGTATCACTAAACAAAGAGAGTAGTTAATACCCCAAGTTAGTCCATTTGAGAAATAGAATGTGGACATCAGAGGTTACCATCAATTCTATTGGAAAATGCTAACATTTTTTGAAATTTCTCATTTTTTGTACACATGTTCCTACATAGTGCAGTAACTTAAAACTATTTTTATTTTAATTTGACAAATTTTGATGTTCACAGAAACTCAACCGCAGCCTTGAGTCGCTGAAGTTTAGCCTGAAATTCAGCATTGATATTGTTTACAAATACAGTGTTAAGCTATGTAAGAGGTTCTGAAGGGGATGAAGATAAATCTTAAAAATCTTACTGTAAATTCACACACTCACCGAAAAAAACGAGCAGAAACCTTGTCATGTGACTAGCTCTAAGCCAATCACACGATTTTAACCCCACCCACAATGTTTACTCTGTGCACTTGAAATAACTTCAGCTTTCCTTTTTCTGAGCAATAAGATCAGCTTGAGAGAACAAATAAAATTTAAAAGCCAACCAATTCAATTCGTGCACTATATGCACCTATAAAGAAAGACATTAGGAGACAGCTGCATCCACTGTTGTAAAATGATTTGAAAATTTTCGTTAATTGGAAATCGTGTGGTTTATTCTTGTTTTGATTTGTTTCACATCACTAAACAATCAATTGAAGACATTCATTGTGATATTAGTCTTAGATTTGTTTATCTACTATAAAATAAAATGTCTAGCTTGTGTTTCAAAGCATCATGGACTAATATACGTTTCTATTAGTGTGTGAATTCCTACACCATTAAAGTAGATTTTCTATTTTTGGCAAATGTGTGAATCAAGTATTAATGGGACCCTCAAATCCTTAAGGATATTCTATGATTCAAGATTCAAATCCTATTAAAAAACTTCTTTTTTTCAATTTTTCAAGTGAAATTTATTTAGAGCTCTAATACTGTTTATTGGTGGTTCAAAACCCAGTGGTGGTCATGCCATGTAAGCAATTCAACCATTGCTTGCCTAAGTTCAGCAAAATAATTCATATTTTATTAAATAAATTAAATAATTTAAACATTTTTGAAATCCCAAACATAATAAATTTTGGCAGCATCTTTATTTAAGTTTTTATTTTTCAAGTGTCTCTGTGGGGTTGTCCTCTCCATGAAGCCCACGACAGCCTACTAATCTCATCAATCTCAACAGTACCTCTATGGCCTTCAAATGACACAAGGGTAGAAAGGGAGTGAAAGAGGCTAAGGCACATGCGCGTCTTATATACGATCAGTAGAGGTAGAATAAAAGCTAAGTTTAAACTGCCTCTTGCAATTGTAGAGTGAAAGAATAACTGTAAATATCCACCTAGTGCTCTTTACAATGTTGGAGCATGTGCAGTGTCAGTTATATGTTAGTTGTGTTAACTGGCGGGTCTCGTACGAGTCATAATTTGTTTTGCTAGTTTTTATATTTTATTTATCATATTATTTATTTAATTTAATATAAATTAATATTTTCAATATGTGTGTGGGTAACGAGGAATGTGTAGACTAGTTAGTAAATTATTAGTGAAATCTTTTTCAAGTTTTCAAGACTTTGCTTTTAAAAGTGAGACTGTTAAACTGGTAGACCAACAGATCTTCCGCAACTTACTTTCAGTATTTTATAGCAAATCTTTATCTAAAGCTTTAAGCTATTTTTTTTAATGAAATTATTTTTTTTGCTCTACTCCCAAAATGGTCATCTTAAAATTAGTTCATGATTTATAGTTTATTTCGACTTACATTATGTTTCCAAGACTTTAATGCAAAAAAAAAATTCAAGGCTGCTTGCCCAGCCCCTGAGCCCACCAAACGCCACCGTCAAAACCAATTATAACTATTGGATGAACTTAACAACAAGACTCCAGACCAGTAATTTAACACTTAACTGAATGTATGAATGTTTTACTGAATGTATTATATGGAAAAATGTAAACATTTAGTTACTATTTGTATTTTATATTATTCGATTATATTTATATTTCCTCTTATGTTCATAATTTTTTCCAAGATTAAGATTTGTATTTGAGATTCAGGATTCAAAGGTAAATTGGAGATCTAGATTCGAAAAAATATTAGATTCGACCGTACTCTAGAATCAAACTTTACTCTGTGAAAACTACATAGTTAGAACCTTCCTTCTCTGGTTCTATTAAAGCCTAAACATGGTCACTCACTCAAATTTACAAATATTTAGGTTTTGATATCTTAAGTTCAGGACCCGGAAAAAATCTTAAACTTGCTGAGGAAAAATTAGTATTGTATGATAGTTGCTTGTGGTATAGTTGGAATTTTTAGACTCGTCAGATTTTATTTCTGTGGAGTGATTAATAAGTTCCAAAAGACATAAATGTTAATTGCTGCTTACTTGTGAAATTTATACTTTTTTTTGCATGTAGTCAATGTCCAACTATCAAACACTTATTTATTACCTGAAGTTTTAAAATTTTTTCTCCAATTTCCCCAACTAAAATAGTAAAGCCTAAATATTTGTAAAACTGAGAAAGCGGCCATGTTTAGGACTTAATAAAATAATAGGGTGAAGGTTCTAAGCTTTGAGATTTCCCAGATTAAAACTTTGTGTTAAGAGTAAACGATTGTGAAAATTTGAGGATCTAGATTGAACCCTTTATAACTTTTAAATGAACAATTCTGAACTTCAGATTAAATTTTAGCCACATGGGCAGCAGTTGGACAAAACCTATAACCACCCGAAATGCAGTTCACTTTAATAAAGGTAAAATGGTTTTCATGCGAAGCCTCTAGATCTTTTAACTCCCAAGATATTTAAGTTCCTGTGAACATTAAAATTCATCAAAATCAGTGTCAGCCATATTGGAAAAATGTCAATACTGAAGAAAGAAGTATGAACATTTTTAAAATTGTTTTTAATTATTGGATTATAAGAACATGTGTCCAACAAAGACAAATTTTCAAAATTGAGCAGCCATACAGCCAAATATTTGTTTTCCTTGGCAGTTTTAATTTGGACGCACCTGCTGTCCCACCACATTGACAAGTGCAGACTTGTTGAGATAGTGACACTCCAAGGGCAGCATACTCAGTTCCGTCTGCTTTCTCACTGGTAACACAAGCATACATCACTACACATGGCTCTACACAGGATATTTACTAACAAGGGGGTCAAAACTTTAACATGAATATAATGGTGGAGTGAAATGAATTAAAATAATAACACAACCTTATAAATAACAAAAAGTGTCAGTGTTATTATTTATATCTTTAAATATATCAAAACAAAAATACAGTTAGAACATTTTCAAAGTTGTTAAAGAGAGTTATAAAATAAACAGTTGGTTTTAAAGTACAAATTGTCAACCAACTTTAGAAATCATTGTTGATAGATTTCCTTCAATAACAATGCTCATTATATCAATAATATTAATGGAATTCATTTAATTTTAACCTTGCTTATTATTAACTATTAATGATATATTATTTTTCTCTATAAGGAAAACCTCGTTTCGCTTTATGAGGTAATTGTATTCTATTTGAAAGAAGCTACAGGAAAGGTGGATAGAAATATATAAAAGGGACAAACACAATTTGGATTTACAATGAAAAGAAGAACACGGTTCACACTTTACATTGCTGCTATTAGACAAAGTGGTAATTGTTGCCTCTTAAAGAAAATCAATCGTCACCGTCCAATCCGCCAACCTGGGTTTCATTCTATCAAAACTCATCAGGGAGGAGTGTGAAATGCGCAACGCAACTTCCTAAAAGAAGACACCAAAAAACAAAAAAGGAAGAAAATGGAAAGCTTCCATAATTTTTAAGCAGTTTGAAAATCTTAGTACTCTAATGAAGATTAAAGATGTAAATCAACTATATTGTGAGGTAATTGCTAGCTAGTTTAGTCAAAATTACAGTTAATCAATTACAATTACATTGGCCCAAATGTTATACTGAAAGGACACAGACAAGACTATCGTATTAGTGTTTATAAAATAAAATAAGTAAAAGATGATTAAAAATACTTCTTACCTAGCTTCCTAAGATCATTAACAAGATCGGAAAAAATCCGCCGGTTCTCGTCGACATCTCCAATTTCTGTGTTAAGCGATCCGGTTGCCGGAAGAGTCTTCATTCCCTCAGCTAACATGGACACCCACTGCTCACTGTCTAACTGAGCAACCTCTAGAATCTCTTCAAGTTCAACCTGCCACTAGAATCACAACACAATAGTTTAGAGTCATTTAACAAACTCTTGTGTGCCTTGAACTATCTGTGATATAGCGGCATGTCAAATTATTATTTCACATCTTACATAGTTTTATATTGACATAAAATTATTTATTTGATAGTGAAGTATTTTTTTGTACACATAGTTTGTTTTAATCGTCCACAGAATATATTGTTTATTTGAGAAAATGACCAGGAGGAATCTACCTGTCAGTATGTAGATTAAAAATATCCATGGAAGCATATTGAAAAATTCATTGCAATGCACGATATATGTATTATTATTTATAGAACTATATAAATGCCTATTAATAATTAGTGAAAGGTTGTAAATATGTAAGGTGACTGTTGGAGAAGAAGGTGGGTGTAGCTCACAAGAAAGGGAAGGGGACCCAATAGCTGCACATCTTTGTTGATGGCTTGGGCTAAGATAAGAAATATTACGCTCTTTGTCAGCAGCGAGGACCAGCTACCCTCCTTCCCCCAAACAGGTAGGGCCGCCCCAAGTGGCCAAGGCCATTACATCAGGGGCCAAGCAAAGGCCAGTTATTGATATATTACTCCACTTTAGTTAAGAACCCTAGGAAGCATCATAAGTTAATATGCTAATTTATTGATAGAAAAAAATTAAAGATAATGTTACGGTTTAGCAGGGAAAGGTTTGACCATAACAATATTACTATCTAGAATAGGAAACAAGAAACAGTTTATTGTGAAATTTAAATCAATTCAGTTTAGGCTCAAAGAGTAGAGTGAGTGTTTATACCAATCAGTGGAAGAGGGGAAGTGTCATCAGCAGATAAACAATGAGCCTTGAGAGTGAACTGTAAATTTCCTTTCCTCTCTTTATATTATGTACAGTGGTGTCTAAGTGTTGTAGTACTTAGAGTGCTTAGGTGTGTCAAGTTAAGATTCAACAAGCATCACAAAATATCTTCAAATGCACCGAGCAGGCAATGTCATTACATATTTATTTTGAATAGTTTATTGACTCTGTATCTATATTTCAAAATCAACATTGTATTTTTAAAACAAATAATTGTAGAAAATTGTATTTTATTTTAAGAAATTAGCATTATTTCTGTGTAATCACAGTTCAAATGTATTTTGCCACTACGTTGCATAGTGGTTTTGAGATGATCAATATATCAAATGTAGAGGTGTTAGGGAGTTCACCAACCTTAGTTCTCTTATCATTTTTATGTGACACACGCACATATACACCTCTCTATTTCTTTATTAGAAAATTAACAGAAGTGCCCGGTGTTACCCTGGCGATGTTTATATTTGCTTCAAACAGAAAGAAAGAAAAACTCATTCATTTTATTTCTTCCGACCTGGTTTTAAATTCATTTAGAAAAATCCAATCCAAATTTTAAAACTCCAGCCTTGAGCTGTATATGTTTGTGCACGGGAGCTACTATTTTTAAAACTTCAGACCTTTACATACGAGATATGCAACGCTCATGACAGACATACAGATAGCGAGACAAACTCTTCGTTTTATTAATATAATTATGTCTAAAAAAGAATTTGCTTGCAGTATTAAATGAACAAGTTTATGTTGTGTGACTTATGTGTGACCTTACAGGCCACACGAGAATTTGTTTATATTTCATTTAATATCTCGAGATGAGCATTTTATTTTTAATTAAATTTACAGTCAGTTGACATTTCTCGAGAAGGTTGCTTTAAGACTCTCACTCTCCTCCGCTACAAGTACGTACATAAATAAAGTCAAGCACAGTGGCGGCTCGTGACCAAAAGAATGGGTGTTGCACAAATCAAAATATTCTGAACGATGATGTAGACACTTTTACCTATTTAATATTATTGACATATAATTTTACTTAGGTCAACATTTTACATTATTACATATTATAATATACTTTTCTATAGTTAAGGTACGATAATTAACTACTTTAACTACTTTAAAATAAAGCAAGTGTAAAATTAATAAAGGGATAACTGTACAGCCAAATCTAAAAAAACTGTTGATGTTTAACAAGTTTTAATACTTCTTATTCGCTCACTTAAATGATTTAAATTCATCCAAGATAAGTCCCCATCAAAGAGTAGACATGGAAAGCAGAACAATGTATTTTTCACATTACAACCACATTGCCATCATATTTTTTTGAAAGTTTCTGCGGTGAACTTTATAGTATAGTCAGGATGTTTAGTTTTGGTCGGTTTTTCTAAAATAATATTTGGCGTAGGTCTACCAAGTTGTTTTAGTTTCTAACTTTTCTTCTTGAGTACACAAACTAATTTGTTTTTGCAAAATGTTTTGCACAAAAGTCATAATGATATAAAGAAAATTACGTTAACAATGATTATGAAATCAAAAACCGCTATTTATATAAACTCATGTTTATAAATTATCAATTTTGGGAGAACTAAGAAAGAATAATTGCAATTAAAACTTTATAGCAACACTTTAGTCAAACTCATTATTCCAAAACAAATATCTAAGTTCACTATCGAGTTGTGCACCAAGCCACATGCTAAAGGGATGTTTTAAAACTTGCTAGCTAGGTAACAACCTATCTTTGTTTCACTGGGCATGCTCAGATGGTTGCACGCACCTACAACTTAGTAGAGGCAGAAGGGCAGCGCTGGCAGTCAAGCTCACAAGTGCTGTAGTAAAGAGAATGATAAGCGCAAGAGCATAGCCAACTTTAACCAATTCAATCTAAATAAATATAAGTGCACTTACGCACTCAAAAAGGAGTCGCCACTAGTCAAGCAAGCTCGAGATGATAAGGCAGAATCTACGTTTGTATACAGAAAATTTAAATTCTAATTTCTAATTTGATGAGGGAGGAGAGTGCCAACCACCTTATGATCCAAAATGAAGATATAGCAATGATCATTTGGATTAAGATTTTATTTTTATTTATGAACACTAGTTTTCAACACATAGCCGGTATTTAATTCCGAAAAGGTGCACTTTGACTAGTGTTGGGATACCAAGAGAGTCAGATTTTGACACCTTTATTTGTCATATTAAAGTGTACAAATAATGTTTTTATTTAATTCCCACAACAAGAATACAAACTTTCTAATGATAACAAAATTAATATTTAAATAAAATTGTACAGGATGGCCATAAGGCTATCTTGTTAACCGGTGGTCTACTCTAAGGTGTCAGTCCCAATATAGAATGGAATAGTGATGACGAAGAAATCAGAGTTCAAATCCTGGTTGGGCGTTTTTCCTACACGGCTTTTTGTTCTCTCCCCATGCAAATGCCACTATAGTGGTATAGTCCGACGGAACGAGCATATGTTTGAAAATTTATTGTTGAAAGATGATTATTTCTAAAGTGTAGATTTTTTTCTGGCTGTAAGCTAGAAGTACTTTATAATGTAAATATGTATTTTTTATGTAATTTTTCTTCTCAACAACCCTATAATGAGTTGTAGATATATTTGACTAAGTGAAAATTAATATATTATCATATAGTTCAGAGGTGTCATGTCTGTCACATTGTTTATAAATTCCTATAAAAAAACAAAACATTTTGACTTTGTTAAACTTTGATATCGAAGCAGATAACTCTATTGTTGTTTAGGGAAAAAATCACCAAAGCTCTACTTTAACTAAAATCTGAGCAAATATTAATTGTTTGGACAATGCTGTCACAGGCACCTTTTATTTTATATGTAAAAAAATTTGCGATTTTAAAATTTGAACTTTTGAAATCTCACTCTATTGGTGAGTGTTAAATTGAATAGCCTATGTGTATATTTTTGATTGAATACATAGATTTGTATGGACTTGTATGTAAATAAACTGTCTGAAGTCATGTCTGTCACAAATGAAACTAAGATGAATCAAATGATACTATTAGAGGCTATTTATATGAAATCATTTTAATTTTATAACATTCTGATAACTCACCAAAATCTAAGTCCAGATGTAAACATACTACATAAACACATGGTTTGACCCATAATATGATATGTCATCTATTATCTTATATTACAAAAATCAAATCATATAAATATTAAAGAGTAAATAGCCAGAGCTATATTAATGGTAATTACTACAGTTAGATATCATATTCTGAAAATTGAAAAATGACACCTGGATTGGGTTCGATTCTCGTGTGATAATATAATCACATATTTGTAGCTGACGATTTCTGCTAAGTCCATCATAGACTCTGCCTTAAAATATGAGTGAAGAATGACCCTGGGTACGGGACGAATCCTGGATAGCTCAGCGGTTAGAGCATTGGCGTACTAAGCCCAAGGTCCCGGGTTCGATTCCCTTGTCCAGGTGTCATTTTTCAATTTTCAGAATATGAAATCATATAAACTTATTTTGAGAATTTATTTTAGCACCACGTATTACTACCCGTTCAGGTTGTACACCTATGTACTAATTACACTAATGTGTTAGGGGTTAGGAAGGTTTAATTTAGAGAAAGTGCACCCGCATATGAGTGGAGGGAGAGTAGAAAACCATTTAAGGAAAACCACCCTCAGTGCACCCGAGTGGGATCGAACCCTGATCTTCCTGTTATTTGCAGTATAGTCCAACCTGAGAGTAATACATTAGACAACACGGCCACCGAAGCGGATGAGGTTAAGTTAGGTTAGGTTGTAATTAAGTATGTAACCTTCCTGATAAAATATGTAGCCTATACCTTAATTTGCATTAAAATAGACATACAATATTACTTTATTTTAATATTTGGCTTCCAGTGGGTGTGTACGTTTTGATCTTTACCAAGTCTTCAGTTTAGTTCTAAGGAGACTTGAGTGAGTTTGCATGATGTTGAATCGTTAATGGATGTGCAAGAGCTCTTTCGATTAGATAATAAAGATATTTTCAGCCAACCACTCACAAGAAATTTGTCTGTTACGAGAGAGAATGAAGTGTTATTCTAGTTCTGATGTTGTCAGATCTCAAGATGCTCTGTTAATCGACTCTAAAATGTTTGGACAATAATAATGGTAGTAAAATAGAGGTACATAGGATATAAAGTAGTGCATTGTAACAAAGGAAATAATCTTTATAGAAGCTACCATATATGAAGTGTAGGCCATACTACCAGTTAGAGCAACAAGCCTATCTTGTGGACTTGATGGGCCAAGATATCTAAAACTTCCTTATGACAGTTAGCTGGTTACACACCAATGAGTCCCAAGTCGAGTCTCATGGAGTCGAGTCCAATCTGACTCTAGAGTCAAGGCCTTTCACACCGCTGAGTCGAGTCAATGAGTCCACTAGTTTGATCAAAGAGCTCGTGCAAGATGGATGCAGTCCTAGCGGTTTCTATAAATAGAATTGTATGGAGGCGCCGGCGTAGACGCCTATAAAGATGTTGCTTAGTGTGAATTTACCCATTTAATGAGAAACGATGCACCTTTGGTAGTTTTTCACATTTGTTTCCAAATAGCAAAAACTATTTCTATCTCAATGTTCGGGATGGGACGAGTTATAAATCGAAGGATTCACTTGAACTAGAAAAATGAGGTATTCAGTGTCCATGATATTAGCCTTGAAAGGCATGTGGAAATAATATACTTGACTCGGCTGGACTGACGAAAGCTGTAATCTGCCGCATCATGGACTCTGACTCGCCTAGACTAAACTGGGGTGACTAAAAACTAATATTCATGGACCAGACCTGCATTTCACCTATCAAATACCTAGGCCCTACTGTAAGTTAATTAGTCTTGGGCGCATGAATTGTCCCATATTTGGCTATTTACACTGATATAGCGAATAGTAGTGTTATTTTATTGACCTAAATGCACTTACAAGAGTCTGTAGAATCGTGTGACACAAAGAGTTTAATCTTTTATTGCATTTATGATAAATACTGCATATTTACATAAAATGTGGATATTGAAGCTGAAGTGTTACTTTCCACTCATGATTCTGTGATCCTGCACACTTTCCACACATGATTCTGTGATCCTGCGCACTTTCCACTCATGATTCTGTGATCATGCGCACTTTCCACTCATGTTTCTGTCATCCTGCACACTTTCCACTCATGTTTCTGTCATCCTGCGCACTTTCCACTCATGTTTCTGTCATCCTGCGCACTTTCCACTCATGATTCTGTGATCCTGCACACTTTCCACTCATGATTCTGTGATCATGCGCACTTTCCACTCATGTTTCTGTCATCCTGCACACTATGATGTCTTCCCACAATTCTTAGTGTTATGCCGGGATCACGATCAACTTAACTTTATGTTCACCTAAGGTTCACTTAACTTAAAAAAAAAGAAGAGATGTGTGATCATGATTCCTGTAACTTAACGTAACAACCCGAGCCAAACATCTGCATTCTAGAGTACCTATGTGTTTTGATCTGTGATTTGTAGCCTACTATTTGTAAAGAGTTGAGCTGTGAATGTTTACAGTTTTCAATCGACATAATAAATATCTATTACTTAACTTTTTTGATAAATTTAGCTTTCCTATTTTAGTTTAATTATTTTGTTTCAATGTCTGATCACTAGAACTTAAACTAAAGAGCAAACCTTGATCATAAAACTAACAAATTACTAAATAGCCCTGTAGTCATCACGCGCATGTTGATTGGCTGGCTGGATCACGTGATACCCTTCATGTAACGTTCACTTTACATGAAAGACCTCCCAGGACATCTCTTATGTTAAGTTAACTGCATCATGATCGCTTCCATTTAAAAACATAAAAACATTTATGTTAAGTTACATTAAGTTTTTTATTTTTATTTATTTAGCACCGCGTCTTACTACCCATTTAGGTTATATTCTTAAGTACTAATTACGCTAATGGATTAGGAATTGGGAAGGTTGAATATAGGAGAAGTGAACCCGCACTTGCGTGGAGGGAGAGTGGAAAACTATTTAAGAACCCCCCCTCCAGTTCACCCGACCGAGATTCGAACCTCGATCTCCCCGTCCTCAGTAGTCGAGCTCAACACTACTAGTGCGTTAGCTAACTACACCACCGAGGCGGGTAATGTTAAGTTGATTGTGATCCAAGCATTATGACGTAGTAACTGAATCATGTTAACCAATAATGTTTATTTATTAAATCAAATCCTTTATTTTATATAATTTAGAGTTTAATTTAATTCGTTAATTTATTAACACATGAAAGGTTAGGTAAAGTTCGGTAGAGATAGTCATAATAATGAAAGGTTAAGTTGAGCTCGGTTGGTATTATATCATAATAAATATAAATAATGGTTTTATTTCCATATAATTATAATTTTTTTTTCCAGAGGTTTTACTTCATATCCCATCACGGTTTCTCTGTAATCAATATTATTTTGGCTTCATAAGGTTTTACTTTCTTTATAGAATTTAGTCGTTATGGATGTCATAAAAAAATTAATTAATCAATTCTATGGCTCGTTTACTTAAACTTATTTAAATCACAAATCTCCATAACATTTAACACTAAAAACATAACTATCCCATAAAAATTAGTCATAGATTGAGTAAGAAGAAAATAAAAAGTCGGGAAATATTTAAATCTTTCACATGGTCTAGGCTTAATAAAAAGTTTACAATTCTTAAAAATATTCGTTTGAGTAAAGTCTAAACGTCAAATAAAACTATTGGGTACAACTATAAATAAACAAACCTCTTCGACGTTCCTCCGCGGGATGTGAAAGAATGACAGTAAAAGTTTCAGTTTCACTTGAGTCTGGAGTTCAGGAAAACAGTCTTTAATATTTCTTAAAACTTCTGAATTAAGTTGAGAACAAATTGAACCTCCTGTCCATGAATCATTTGAAGTTCCAAGTTTATTATGTAGCCACAACGACGTATCGCTGTCCCTTGTATGCGCCATATTGAATTTAGTAATGATACAATTTACCGCCAGGGAGCAAATATCAAGATGACTCACCCATTTACATGAGAATTTTGTTTATGTAGCTATGACAACAGGATACCTAATGATTTTGGACCACAGATCTATGCCACAGAATTACAATGTATACTCTCATGCTACAAAATTTTATCAAACTAAATTTGAATGAGATTGACCCCAAATGCAAAAGAAATAATTGGGGATTATCAGTGTGGATTTGAACGAAATAGATCAACAATGGACCATATTTATACAATACGGCAAATATTATAAAAAATAGAAAATACATCATTACAGTACATCAAATATATGTAGGTTTTAAAAACATTCACACACAGTCGCATTGCCAAGGACCAAAGCGTGACGCTAAAGTTTATCATCTGCTACACTGTGGTTTTTTCAATGTTCTCATGCGAAAACAAGTCTCTGATGAATAAAAATGTTATTGTTTGAAAATAGTGAAGTATTATACCACACTTTCCTGAAGACACATTTACATTAAAAGATATACAATTCAGTTTTACAGGTAATACTGTAAAAATATGAATAAAATCTTTAACATATTTAAATATGTAGTTATCATCAATGTTGTTTACAGTCTGGCAAGACTACACTTATATTTAAAGTTGGTTATTAGCTTATATTTTGGTTTTAGAAACCATACTATATTTAAAGTCCAATAAATATAATAAATAAGTTATCTTAAAACTTGATTACATTTGTTTAAATGACAAACTTTGTGTAGTTGCCATAAATTCAAATTATCATTTAGGTTATATGCTTGTAGAAAGTATAATTATATTACCATTTTGTAAAAGTTGGCTCATATCTTGAATATTGCTTTCAGAAACCATATTATGTTGAAAGTTTGATAACTATAATGAAACAAGTTAGCTAAAAACTGTATTACCAATGTTTGAATTACATAATTTGTGTATAAGTCTTACGTTCAAATGATAATTTAGGTTATAGGCTTGTAGGAAGTACGGTATCTACTAAACCCTGATTTTAGTAATAATCCCAATCTTTAAGGTTTTATTTCATACCAGAATACTATCATATATATCATATTTTGGTAGGATAAACGGCCATTTAGAACGGAAATAGAAATTTACTTCTGGAGGTCTTTTATCCTAATTAAACACAACTATAAGGTATGATTCTTGTACGAGATAAAGCCTTACAAGCGAGCTTCCTTAAAAAAAATCATAGTATATATTAGGCTACATCAACTTATTTAAAGAAAAAACTAACCAGTTTTGAACTTTGATATGCTCTTCAAAGCCTTTACTAACATATTTATTTAATTTAACTGTTCACACATTGATGAATCTCATAATATGAATATATTATATTCAATCAAATTAATGAACGATGTCAAAGTTCCACACTGTCTTGTATGCGTGTAAGAGAGAAGGATATACCGGAAAGTTTTTTCTCTCTTACACAATGGTATGTAGACGATAGCTCGAAAATAATTTCAGCCACAGATGTCCATCCATCTCTATTATAGAGATCAATGCTATTAGCTAACAAAAAGTTTCTTTACTGTTTTCGTAAAAATAAATATTTAAAGAGATATTTAATACATCAAAAACGCACTACAACCCTTAATTTTTACACCCCTTACGTCCGTTAGGATATGATTCACTCGTTAAGTATACGTGATAATTAACCTATTCGACTGCAAAGATTAAACCACCTAACTATTTTGATGTTATTACAACACATTTTTAAATTTTAAGCTAAAAACGCTAAGGAGTCGTGTGTTAAGAAGAGCGATGCAATATTACTATTTCTATCGCTTATTTCTCTATGGCATAATAGCTTCTTAATAACATGACAGTTGCTATAGCAACCAAACATTTATTATTTAAATTTTTACACCGTTTTTATACAGTTTATCTGAATAATAGTGTATGTACTGTATTATTGTAATCAAAGTTAGTTACATTTAAATACATTATATTTTGTTATGTGGAATAAATTATGCTTTTCAATAATTTATACAGTGTTAGTAATTAATTTTTTCAATTTATTTGCTGTACACATTTTAAATACGTTATATTTTTCAGAATTTTTAATAACTCATTTTCATGAATTGAAACCATACAACACGACAAACTTAATGAAGATTACTAACTCTTGGTGAATGTACAATTTTAATATCAATAATTTAAAATGGATTGTGTTAATTCTGGAAATAATTTTAGCGAAATAACATGTGAAACAAATGAACCCGTAACTCAGAAATTTGAAGTATGCTTTACTGGGGATGAACAATATTTAGACTGCGGAAAAAAAGAATTAAAAGTGTTCCCAGAAGATATCTACCACTGCTATGCGTATTTAAAGGTAAGATCATTTTATAAATTGGGTTATCTAACAAATTGACATTTTTTACCAACTTTCAAGCTACCATAATTTATAATTTAGGCCTATTCGCTGTGGAAATTAATAATAATAATAATAATAAAAAATAGCAGCATCACCGCGTCTTACTACCCGTTCCTGTTATACGCTTAAGTACTAATTACTTTAATGGGTTAGGAGTTGGGAAGGTTGAATTAAGAGAAAGTGAACCCACATTTGTGTGGAGGGAGAGTGGAAAACCATTTAGGGAAAACCACCCCAGTTCACCCGACTGAGATTCGAACCTCAATCTCCCCGTCCTCGGCTCTCTAGCATTACCTTTGTTCATTGAGTGCAACTAGGGGCTCAAATGGGTCTAAATGATGATTTTAAAATTTTCTTAAATGTAGGCCTACACATTTAAAATGTTGTACTGTAACTGAATATAAAAATATTTTGTTTTCAGTTTGTGTATTTGGAAGGAAATCTCCTGGAAAATCTCCCTGATAATTTATTTCCATCGTTGCCCGTCTTGAAGTGGCTTGATGTTAGAAACAACAAGCTGACACAGTTCCCCAAGACTGTCGCCTATCATGACAATCTCCAAGTTCTACTACTTCAAGGGAATCAAATACAGAGATTGCCTTTGGAGCTTGGTGAATGTTCTTCTCTCACTATACAGGGTGTACATTAACATGTGGAGCTCAATTTAGCATTGGACAGTCTGATACACAAAAACAAGGGAAAAAGTTCATCTAAACATGTGTATCATTTGAACTTGTTTCTGATTTATGTTCATGTTTATAGGCCTACTATATTAACTCTGTTAACACTATAGGAAGTGCTCAAAATGGCCACCTTCTACTAAGGCTTACTTGCTGACTTGTATATTACCCAAATTTAAATCCATTAGATTTTAATTTGTGGGGCCAGTTGAAACCAGCCAGCATTGAAATATTTTGTCAACATGTATACAAGAAGGCTTCCAACGAATCCGACAAATACCTGGTATTTTTGAAAGAGTGTGGCATTCTATGACACAACAACTGCTGGCTTTTATTAAGGCCGAATTTTCAAACATTTCCTATACTTCGAATAATTAGAAAAATGAATGGGAATCAAACTCATGTTGAGGTGTAACTTTTCAAATTACTTGAATATGTTTCATATATGTCTGATTTCTTTAAAATTATAATCATTCATTCCCCAAGCTTCACATTTCATACAAGCTTATAGCAACTTGCTTTAATGCTAAGCAACTCCACATCACTGGAGTACAAACATGACAATAACTTGGAAACAAGTTCAAATGGAACACATCTTTATATGAACTATTTTAATTTTTTATTGTCTCTCCTGTTCCCTGCTTAATATAGAATATTTAATAGGCATAGATAAACTTTGTTCAAATAATATTTAGACTGGACTTAACACATCCATGTAAGTTGCAAGTTAGGCTACAGTCCAATTTTAATAGGAAGGGATTTAAAAAAAATACAAACATGCTTTTTTGCAGCCAAAATTGATAACACCACTACCTATATTTTAGGAGTTTTATTTTAGTGGACCACTTGGTCCACCCTTTATATTATTTGTTGTTTTTTGTCCAGAACTCATTTGTTGTTCTTCTTGAATAGTTCCAGGCCAAAGAACTGACTCACAAAGTCAAAAGTGCAGGTTTTAAAGAGACTCAGTTGTCTTGTAAACATTTTTCAAACCTATCAGTCTGGTCAAGTCTTGGTCCACTAAAAATTAAAAGTTTTAAACTATATTTGACACTCACTTTGTACTAATGAAGAATTTGGTTGTAACAGCACTACAATCAAACAGTGCACTTACTAACAAGGTCCACGCAGGGCCGGATACGTGTATGTAGGGGCCTTGGGGCGGCATACAGTGTGCGGGCCCCCATAAACCCATGTAAATTACATCATATCATGTCCGAGGAAAGGTAAAAATTAAGCAACTTTTTGATTTTACACAAATTTAATCATAGCAAAGTAAAATGAAGTAGGCTAACTAAAGACTTAATAAAAAACGCTCATTATATACAAACTTTCCTTGCTTTCTTTGCAGCAAACATGCCAATAATGTCTTTAAAGTGAATTTCTTGAAATAAATCTCTTTCCATGCTAATTAAAGGAAGATATGTTTAACGATCTTATTGCATGATTGTACGGAGTTTTTTTTATCAACTTCATTTTTGAAAATGACCTTTCCCTCTGCAGTTTGACACCATAAGTACTAAATAAATACTTAAAAGTATTTCAACGTTGGGAAATGTTCTAAAATTCTGTTCATTGAGGATTTCATAGTAGAACATTTCCTTTGAAATACAGTCATTGTAGTTATCTTTTATGTCCACCAATAGTGCTGCAACTGTACTAGTTCATTGCTTAGAGATGTTTCGAGATCATTCTTGTATTCAGTGACAAGATTGGTAACTTTAGATAATATCTTGAATGGATTTAAAACGCCAAGCTGGCTCAGGAATCCAAACCATTTTATGACAGTATCATAAGCAAATATTCTGTCGGACATAGAGGATGAAAGTTTATCAACCACGGAAATGAAACTTTATATCCGAAACCGCTCCCTCTGTGATAGCTGGGTTTCTGGTGCTTTGCCATATTTTAGAGGAATAAACCTAACACTCTTCATTTGCTGGTGTGTACGTTCTTGAGGATACTCGTTTGTTTGACTAATTTCCTTAGCCTTTTCCTCAAACTCTGTAAATAAATCTCTCTTAGATTCTATAAATGATTTAAGTGCTGCTACTGCAGAATAAAGAACCAATTTCAGGTCTTGAACTATTTTGTTTGTGGCATTGAACCTTTCTAAAATGTTATTCCAGAATATGACGTACATCGCGATTTCAAGACTACACATCTTTTGTAAAAGTCCACCTGCTTCATTTTTTACTATGTCCCTTTGTTCTTCATCATTTGCTATCTTAATATTACTTAATGCTTCTATAATATTATCATACCCATTGACGATGGCTTTTACTGCATCTGTTTGACATGACCGACGAGTCTCTACTCAAACTCTTTGGTACTAAGACCTTTTCCTCTAGCTGTGACTACTTTCCTGTTAATATTCTATACCGCCCAGTAGATGCTGTGAAAAATACATACACATATTGCACAAAATCAAAGACACTCACAGCTGCAAAACACGCATTGGCTGCTGACTTTCCTACTAAGTTCAGGGAATGACCGCAACATGGAATCAATCATTCTAAATGGTTCCTCTCTGTAATGAAAGATTGCATCCTATTATATTTTCCACACATGTTTGCAGCACTATCATATGATTAGCCGTGGAAGTCTTTAATATCTATGTTACTTTGCCTAAGAAGTCTAGTAAAGCATTGGCAATAGCAAATTCAGTGTGACAACAGTTTGGCAAAAGAGTGAGGAATCTTTCTTTTGGCGATGAACCTTCCATATAGCGAATTACTACAGTCATCTGATCAATATGAGCCTCATCAGGAGTTGAATCAACCGAGACATAGTAGTATTTAGACTTCTTTATTCTTTCAATCATCCCATTTTGTACATACTCCCACATTAGATTCACACTTTCTTCATATACTGATGATGAAAGATAATTGGTATGCCCACTTCCTTTGTGTGCATGTTATTTTATGTGAGTTGCAAGAAACGGGTCATATTCAGCTATTAGTTCCATAATACCAAGAAAGTTGCCGTTACTCGGTAATCCGACTAATTCACTTTCACCTCTAAAGGCTAGCCCACATTCCGCAATGAACTTTATGGTACTGACAATCCGCACCAGCGCTTTTCGCCAATAACCATGTACTTCCTCTTCCTGCTTGAATAGTAATTCATGATCCGTCCCTTCTCCGTTTCGCCAAGATTGCTATTGACTCCAAATGAGATTTAGAGGTCTCATGCTCAGCTAACCTTTGGTATGCGTGTTTCCCGTCACAAACACCATCTGCTGCCAGGAGTACTTTTTGTAAAACTTGCACACTTGCACACAAAAAAATAGACTTTACCAATGGTTGGCGAAAAACAGAGCCAAAACCGATTAACAGTTTCGTTTTTTAGATTTTTTCGCACAAAGAAATTATAAGAACAATTTTTAATGAAGCAATGATCACCTTTTGTTTGATCTTGATGAAATGATCTCTTATCAAATAATTGCTCACTATCACTAGAGTTGTGGAGGTCACAGGATCCTTTACTGGCCCAGAAAGTGACCTTGTCCTGCGTAGCGTACTTAGGCCAGAATCCTACATCATTAACAAACCCAGAAGTCAATTTTGATGTCTCGTCTTCCTTGGTATGTTGGTTTTCAATTTCAAATGTTTTGCTATTTGTTACAACACTACTATTTCTATCTATCACCACCACAGATTCTGAATTATCCCCCCTTCCACTTCAACAACTCTAGCGTTAGCATTTAAATCTCCACATTCATTTCCAGGCAAGGGTGTTGTTGGAACACCGTTGTCAGGTTGGTTTGAATTCTTGAAATAATTATTAAGTTTAGAAGGCTTGGCAATGCATTGGTCTATTTTCCTTTCACGTTTTGCAGCTAATTTTTGTTTTTCAGCTCCACTTTCATATATTCGAGGTACTTTATGTATATCACTCATTGTTTTTCTTCAGACAAAAACGTGGTAGAAACTACACTTTATTTTTATTAACAAAAGCACAACCACACCTTCACAGTTATTTAAAAGCAAAGGGGGGAAATATTAATAGTAGTAATTTGAATAGATCACTTGTTATTCCTTGCTTGCGGCTTCGGGGGTAACTGGTTGATGTCGCGATGCCGGCAACGTTGTGTTCAGACACGTGTGGGTAGGGGTTGGAAAAAGGTCGGTGAGAGTGTTCTGGCAACGTCAGTCGCGGTGGAACATGAGGCAGTCCCGGCAATGTGAGTCGTAGTGGAATATGAGGAAGTCCCAGCATTGTGAGTCGTAGTGGAATATGAGGAAGTCCCGGCAACGTGAGTCGCGGTGGAACATGAGGAAGTCCCGGCAACGTGAGTCGCGGTGGAACATGAGGAAGTCCCGAGCATTGTGAGTCGTAGTGGAATATGAGGAAGTCCCGGCAACGTGAGTCGTGGTGGAACATGAGGAAGTCCCGGCAACGTGGGTCGCGGTGGAACGGAAGGATGTTCCGGCAACGTGAGTCGCGGTGGAACATGAGGAAGTCCCGGCATTGTGAGTCGTAGTGGAATATGAGGAAGTCCTGGCAACGTGAGAGTCGCGGTGGAACGGAAGGATGTTCCGGCAACGTGAGTCGCGGTGGAACATGAGGAAGTCCCGGCATTGTGAGTCGTGGTGGAACATGAGGAAGTCCCGGCAACGTGAGTTGCAGTGGGAGGTAGGGTGACGGTGGGGAGAGAAAGGGTTAAAACAATATTGCTCCTTCGAGCATAAGACAATAGCTCTTTCAAATAGGTGGCACACATGGGTTGGGTAGCCACTCTCCGACTGCTCTATGACCGAGGAAACACAGTGTTAAATAACCTCCACTGCTGCCTGGCCATGTCCAATGGAAGAAAAGGGAGCTTCCCATTGGTGCGTGAAAACGTGAGCGATAATGGCTGCCAAGCGAGCCAATAGAAAGAGGAGTTCTCATGGGTGCTAAGTACAGTGGGGAACTTGTCACGGACAGCTTAGAGAACATGAAGTGTGGAGTGGTCCAGGCAGTACACAGAGGGTGGTTGGCGCAGCCTGTGTAAGTTTGGAGGAAAGATACAAGGGCTGACTGAACAGTGATGCACAACACACTATTTTATGTGATGCAATCTAGGAAAATATACCTTAAGCCGGAAAAGTTAATTTTATTGGAGAGCCAAAAAACACGTCCAAGGTCAAAATTGTCGATATCAGCCAAAGGTCCCGGGTTCAATTCCCGTGTCCAGGTGTCATTTTTCAATTTTCAGAATATTTAGATTTTAAGTTGTAACATTTTGTCCACACTGTGCACTCTAAACCGGCGCTGCACCTATGTTTATTCGTTCAAATACAATCGTTATCATATTCATATTATCAAGATCATAAACTTTATTTTGAAGAAATCCTATCCCCCTCAATTTTTATCCAATCTTCCTATGTTTAAAAAAAATCTTTACACAGTCTAAATAACATTATAATATAGTCGAAAAAGGAAAATATATTTTTCCGACTTAGTGTACGGCCAGACTGGGCGAACGAGAGACTGAAAAATAAAATACAGCACATGTGTTGTAATGAGAGGTGTCCAGACGGGAGCGACTCGCTCGAAAGATAGAACTGGTTCTATCGTTCAAGCTAGAACAGTCTGGTTTACAGATACCGGGCATTTGTTGTTATGTTGGTCCAATACATGTCAGAAAAACTTATCAATTTGGCATGATAAATGACTTATTACTATTGATATGTCTAGCACACTTATATGTATATATATATATACATTTTTTTGTTCGGTCTTATCAATTTGATTAGGTGATTCGTAGCAGGGAAGGCTTTTACAACCCGAACGGGTTGTAGTGCTAAAAATAAAAGTAGCAATAAGTACTTCAATATTATAATCAAAGGAGGCCTTTAAAAATAAAATTCACTGTTAGCGTGGAGAGGTGATGGTAAAACCAAAATAATATTTCCTTTTTTATAAACGTGCAATAACTTTGTAACAATTTTCGAGTAGCAGAGATATGTGAAGTGTCTTTGACAGAGACATTTTCACTAATAAACAGGGATCAGTTTGGTAACTACTCGCTGGCTCGCTCACCGGTTTGGCCAGGCAGTTGCTCAGCCACTGGCGTGTTCGCTTGCTTGCCAGTCTGGCCGAACTCTTAAGGTACCTTTCCCTGGATCACATCACATAGTTTTATATTATGTCGATATAATCCTCTACAATTGACACTTCTACACCTTATATTATTCTCAACTACCGTACATCATTAACTGGCACTCACCACAAACAAAAGAGGCATCTAAATTTCAACGTTTCTCGAGAGTAACTAGCTAAATTTGTCAGGGCAACAACAAATTGGAAAAAAAAAAAATTGTATCAAAGGCACCGCTGAGAGAGCAGCACTGTCAGCCCGTTCGTGGAAACACTTTGAGAAGAACCACCACAACATGCCGAAAGGGAGGCCAATGTATTTAGAGTTAGTGTGCAAAATTGTAAATGACTTTCCTAGTAAATCTTTCGAGTGTCAATAGAATTTAAAAAAATAATTAAGCTCCACACACATTAATTTGTCTATACCTCATTATTTCGTGCAGGAATAACATTATGTTAAGAGACAAAACAAGAAAGCATTTAGGCCTACATTAGAAAATTATAGTATATTTTCTTTCTTTCGGGGGTTTCTGGGGGCCCCTTTCTGTGGGGGCCCCAGGGCGATCGCCTCAATCGCTCCCCTCCTCCTTAAATCCGGGCCTGGGTCCACACTACAATATTTCCCAGTCCAATGTTTCTATTGTTTAATGTTTTGATTGTTTATACTGTCATCCATCATTAGAAACTTTTTTTTTTAAAAGTAAGTTATTATGTATCTATACAGGAAGGGTTGACACATTTAATAACACTATATCTTTACTGTCTTCGCTACTAAATTCCTCAAATTAAACTAAAGATTAAAAATTTTCTACACACTCTTATGCTATCCATTAAAAAAAAATGACCTTAAGTTAACCACCATTATATGCAATACATATTTTATACGCTCCTTGAAACTTAATTTTACTTTATGTGTTTCATTTTGAACTGTTCAAATTAGAACACAATCATTTCTTTAAGTTCCTGTTTGTTTTTGGGCTAGTCACGTAAACATTACTCTTTAGCATGTCCCACAAGGAAAAAGTCCGAACCTGTAAGTCTGGTGAGCGTGGCATCCAGGCGATGTCCCCAAATCGTGAAATAAAGTGCCCAGGAAACATTTTGTGAAGCACCTCCATTGATGTTCAACCTTTCTTACCCCCAAACTGTAATGTTAAGGCATGGATACCAACAATCTGTGGTTCCAGCCAGACACAGTCCAAATATTTCTTGGGTACCCCATTTCACGTTTTGGTGACATCGCTGAGCCACTGCGCTCACCAGACTTAACAGATTCAGACATTTTCTAGTGTGGCATAAAGAAAGAATTTTGGTGGAAGTTGAAGCAATTCAACAAGAAACATTGCACAAAGTCATGTCAAGTTTTGAGGAGCGCATTCAACAATGTATTGCATAAAATGGTGGCTATCTTAAGGACATTGCTTAGAAGAAAAATGAGTAATTCAAGGGTATGCAGAAAATGGTCACTCTTTTATTGTTATTTTAAGTTTAATTTGAAGCATTAATTAGTTGAAACAGTAAAGTGTTATTAAATATGTGAACACTTTCTACCCCACCCTATATAACAATGACATAATATCAACCTCTAAATATGTAATTGATGTATTTGTGACTAATTCAACAAAGTGATTTATTTGTCTCTGTGTGTATCTTATAATTTTTGAACTAATATAACCATGGGTGTAGGGAGAGCTTAATTGGGGG
>CABFWO010002142.1:71257-134979 GCA_902155825.1 Timema genevievae
GGGGGGGGGGGCAGGGCAGGTTTTATAAATTGTAAGTTTATGACATTATACAATTAAAACCTAAGAAATAAGAACATTTTTATTTTATACAGTAGTGGGGGAACTTTATTTGTGTTAGAGGGGTGGGGGGTTGGGGGAAATAAAAAAAAGTTTTTTTCTGAACTTTCTACCCTCCTCTCCCCCAGTTAATGTTATAAAATTGGATGTTCTTAGAAGTTATTTATAGTGCTACTCGTTGAGAGAATTTTTGAAAATTATACTCTTTTAAAAGTTATTTAGAATAGTGCTTCCCCTGAAATTTGAATATTTTGAAAAGCTATTTGAAATAATCCTCCTTCAGTGAATTTTTCAAAATACCGGTAAGATGCTTCTAAAAGCTATTTTAAGAATTGCTAACCAGATTTTTTTAAATTAAATAAGATGCCCTAAATCTCTTTGAAGTGGTCCTCACCCAGTTTAAAAAAAAATTTTGATTGACCTAGATAGAAGCTATAGTGTTCTTCACTTAATTTTTTTTTAAATTAGTTGTCTTAAAAACCATTTGAAGTGGTCTTCCAGCAGCTATTTGAATTGATGCGCGTCTGGATTAAAAAAATTAGTTCCTTTTAGAATCTATTTAAAGTGGTCTTCCCCCAAAACATTTTTGAAAATTGAATGTTTTTAGAAACTTATTGGAGTGGTTCTCACTTAGATAAAAAACAATCCTATGCAAATAGAATCTCTTTGGAGTGGGTCTTCCCTGGCAAATCTTAGAAAAGTGAATGTATATATATAATAAGTTATTTGAAGTTTGATACAAGGCAATATTTAAATTACATATTAAAAAATTTGCAAAATTTAGGGGGATGGGGGCAGTGGCGTAACTGGGGGTTGGGTTGGGGGTTGTGGGTTTAACCCATCCCTCCAATTGATTTGAAAAACAAACAAACCTACGCAGTTTCTTTTTAAAACCTGCCAATTATTAATAATCACTCAAATTATGCATAATATAATGCAGCATTGTGAATTAATTGTTTAATGTTTTAGTAGAGTAAAAAAATAAATAATTTGGGAAGATACTGATTCATCATCACCAGCTAAAACACTTGCTGAATGGTTTGGTTCAAATCTTGTTACATCAAAAATATCTACCAAACAAATATAGAGGTGTAATGTAAAAGTAGGCTCCGAATCCGTGCCTGCCTTGTTTGACTGTGTAATAGCTGCTACCAATGACCTCCATACACCACTATTTATAACTGACACTTTGTCATCTTTTCTTGATATCCTAACTTGCCACCTAAAAATATGTTTACTCCCAGATTCCTCCACACCGCTATGGCTCTGTGCCTTGCTGTATTAAGAATACCCAGGTGTTCTTTTATTGTTACTCCCAAGTGTGATAGAGTTTTTATTGTTGCATGGAAATAAATTTACATTAAAGTTGAAACAGTCTTTAATTGGCCGTTGAGATACAAAATATTCTTGTAACTTAAATATATGTATTTTGTTTCAATTTTGTTGAAAGCAGGACTTGTGCCTAAGCTACGAGGACTGCAGCTTTTAGGGAACCCGCTGAAATTCCCACCAGACACCGTGGTGAAGTCCGGTGTGTTGGCAATTCTGGAGTTCTTGCGTCAGGAGTGTTCTCCTTCCACTGTCAGACCGGTGGAGAAGTTGATCTATGTCAAGTCTACTAATGGTACGTGGTATTAACATATACTCAAGTTAAGCCATGGTGTTTAGGCTATGTGCTAACATATGTAAACATATTCAACATTTTAATGGAAGGAAAAGTTGATTCGACCCAAATCTACAATAAATAATCTAAATTGTATTTCGGTTTTAAATACCTTCACACAGTATACATTGTAATCTCTAACATTATCAAGACTGCAATGAATTAGTGCCTAATGGCTTGGAAATGTATAGGTAATATGACAGTCTAGAAACTATTTGATAGTGAAGGAAGCCAACCTCAAAGGATAGTTAGGTTAGGCCTAGATAGAAAAACACACTTCTCTCTTCTTCTCTTATTAAAAATTTGCACTATTACACTTCAGACTTATATATTTTCAGAAATATTCCTTTATCATTTGAAGAGAGACATTTTTGCGTGAAGTGTAATAGTGCAATAGTTTAAGAAGAAATGAAGAGAGAAGTGTGTTCTTCTATCTATGCCTAGAGACACTGTTTTTTCATTTTAGTGATAAAAGCGGTAAAATTTGTTTTTTTTAAATGTTCACGTTTCATATAGTTTGGTTGAGTTTAAAGGAGTTTTGTATTCACAATATAAAGCGATAAATGACTATTTCCATGATAAATGCCTTTATGAATGAAGAAATAGCGATTTCTAATTTAAAAAATATATATATATCTTTAAATGGGACATTTGGTTAGGTTTAACATTTTTAAATACTGGCCATCCTAAAAAACACCTTCAAAGCACTTGGGATTGGTATTTCTTGGTATTTTACCATTGTAAGACCACGAGCCAATCACGTGATAACGTGCCAAAAATAGACCTGCCCTGTACGTCCCTCTCTCTCCTTCCCCCCTCCCTCCACCACCAAGCTCTTGCAAGTGAGCCTAGCGAGGACAATCACTGCATTCTTCCAGTGGCTATTTTTATTGTATACATGTTCACATCATCTGCTCTCATCACTGCACGCATGCTCATATCGTTATTTTAAAACTGACAAATATTACATGAGTGATTCAAGTATGTAATAATTGTTTCGAGTGGGAAAAACAAGACACTTTGAAGAAACTTGTCCTCTTTAGTGTGCATGTTACAAAGAAAATGTTGAATGCAGGGGTCACTGGCTGCAGCAAACGACAAAGCACGATTTTAGAAATGAACCACAGGCCGAAGAGAGCCAAGACAGAAAAGACTGTCTTCATAGGCGATACTGTGAAAATGTGTTTGAAAGCAAACATTGCTATATTAAAACTAGATCACCCTGCTGGACACCAGTATCTGAAAACGGAAGTTGTCTTTATATGCCTAAACCTAGATGCCTGTCAATTTGCTATATAGTGCTATTTTTTTTAAATATGAATGCTACAAAACCCAATTTTTCAAAACCAAAATGCTATTTTTACAAATAATTGAAGCTAAAAAGTAGTGTCTATTTATGCCTAACCTAACTATCCTTTGAGGTTGGCTTCCTTCACTATCAATTACTTTATATTATTGTACAGTGTTTCTACAGTCTTATAGCACATTAACAAGACTGTGGTAAAGCTAACAGATCTAGGCTATTTTTTTTTACTTTCGTATGACATTTTGTGTTATTTTATATAAAATGATTAGCTCTCAAGCCACCAGGTATTTTCTAGTTACTAGTCTAATCATCCATTATTTCTTATTCCATTTCAGGAAGTGACAAAATAAAAAAAGGCAAACCAAAGACACACTCAAGCGCTATTTCACAAAGAAGACTCCCCTCCAAGGTGGCTCGGCCGAAAGCGATGTCAGCTGATCTCCCCAGCATCATGGTGAAAGGGTACAGACACGAGATGGAGCTGGTTGCACCTAAGCCGACACCAGCGCCGCCACATGGCACACACTCTGCTGTACAGTATTCTACCTGTGCTGGGTTTATTTTGGTTCATCACTAGTGGTGGGGGAGTCTGGGTGGGTCTAAATTAGGGGTGCTGTGCTTTACTCACCCCCATTTGGTGCAGGGTGTGTTACTTTATTTGTAATATTCTATATTCACTCTGTACAAGTGCTCAATTTATATATGAATACACAGTCTCCATATGTATGCTCATTCTATATTAATGTATGCACATTTTGTAAATTTGCACACTACTCTCATAGGGTTATTTTTAGGGGTGTGTGAAGGCCACTTTTTAAATGCAAAGCGAAGCTTGAAACTTGCGAAGAAAAGTCAAAGTCGAAGTACAATATTAATAATTAATGCACACAGGCATACTGATAAGCTAAGTAAATTATCAATAAAGTTTTAATGTTTACTTACATCGTGGAGTTGATAAAATTATTTTGCAAATTTTACGCATGCATGTATTTTTATCTGCATTTCTATGATAATAATTATAAATTAAAATCTGTTTTTATTCCCTACTTTCCGTATCAGCCATTTGGAATAGTGAAGAAAACGTGAAGTTATGAAAAACTTCTGTGACAAAATTCACTTGTAAATTTGTCACAGATAATTCCAAAGAGATTGAATATTAAGGACTAAACATTAGACGCAAGGTGGGATTATATCACAACTAAAGCAATTTCTCTGCTTCATTCCAGTGATCTTGGTGTTATTTCTTTATATGTATTTTTATTTTTTACAAAATTATGTTGGCGATAGTGAATATAGTATATTAACATTTACATTTACTTACCCGCTTTTGATCCATGCTTATGTTATGATAGTCATTGTTAAAATTCTGTTTAGTAACGGGTTTAAAATGATCAAATATTGAAATATATAATATTTAGTAAGATAAAATTAAATCTTTGATAATTTATCGAAGTTTTATCCTTCCTTTGAAATTTTTCGAATATGCGAAGGTTATTGTAGATGTCGAAGCCGAAGGAGATTTGACTCTCGACTCCTACTTTCAACTTTTCGAAGCTTCGCACAGCATTAGTTATTTTCACTTTGTACATGTGTGTGCTTAATATTTACAACAATATGCTCGATTTATTCAAGTCTATTCTCACATTGGATAAGAATTTTCACTTTGTTCATATGTGTTTTATTTTTGAGCACATGTATGCTCATTTTATATACGTGTATGCTTTATATGTACACTCCATTTATCTTGAAAGGTAACAGACTTAATTTGAAGGATTACACTATGGTCCTATCTTATAAGTAGAGGCCCGTAAAAATGGTTCTACTTTTAGTTAAATTTCATTTTTTAAATCTCACTTTTCACTGTTATTTCATGTTTATTCAAAATTACATGTTATCTGAGATGTTTAAGTATTATTTACATATTTAGACAATGTATACAATATTAAAATTTATTATTGAAACCTAATATATTTGCGTTATAATACTTTGTCAAGTTTGTTTGCTTATTTTGCAATTTTGTAGCCTAAAGAAAGCTAGTTTACACTAAAACAAAATACTAATCAAATTACAACATGATCTTAATTTCTGCTTAATATCTTCCTAATTTCATGTTTATTTAAAGTTTTTTTTTTTGGTAGAAGTTGTGTTATTTCTTTTTATAGGAGGAGTTCGTGTAACAAGACAATTTAGTTTTATTTCGCTTTTCATAAACATTGTAAATCATATCTTAAAACTATCCAAGGAATGTACTTGATTCCATCTTTGAATGGCATCTTTTACTTTATCATGTCTCACCATTTTTACAGGGCCCTACTTATAAGCTATACCATAGTGGAATAATGCAATATAGGCTTGCTACCTTACAGGGTGGGTACACGAGAATGCTATCTCTTTATGTGTGTTACTTTATTTATACCTTTCTTAAATTTAACTAAAAATAGAAGACTCTGTCCAAGCAGCCATCAATATTAACAAACTAACTATATATATCATTTTTCCTCTCATCATGACACGACCCCTTGATCTTGTGTGGATGATTAGGGCCTCAAAGTTCCCAATTATAACCTTCTATCCATCTACCAAGAGTAAAGAGACACCTAACTGCAGAATAAAGGAACAGGCAACAACATAATCTATGTAACATTGATCAACCTCTAGCCGTGCTGTGTTTTACTCTCTTCTGCTGAAGAAGGGGACTGATGTACCCCAAAAATTACATAATTATGTGTTTTAGTCTGTTTTAGTTGTGAACTTTGAGGCCTACAGTTTCCTGGTAGGTGTGTAGGTCTTGCCCTTCTATCCTCCTCTCAATGTTTACTTTAAGATGGATATTTTAAAAATTTGAATTTGTTTTCATTAATAAAAAATGAAATTAAATAAGAATTGAGTTGGTTATAGCCCAGCCCCGCCAGGTCAGGTTTGATTATAGATTGAATCACGTATGATTCCTCATTCCCTCAAAATCATGTCTGTCCCCTAATATTTACTCTCATATAAAAATAAATATTTATTTGCTCTAATTCTATTATTATTATTATTATTATTATTATTTTGAGCCATATATATGTAAATTAAAGTTTAAGTAGCTATTTGTCACCACACTGATACCAAAACTTAAAAACGGTTTAAATAAACCAACTGACATGAATATATGTACTGTATCTGACCTATGAGTAGCTCTCTTAATAAATTTACAAGGCATATAACCCAAATGGGTAGTAAGACGCGATGCTAAAAAAAAAAGCTTTCCATCCCAGATAATTTTGAAGCTCCAGCATAAAAAAAAATAGATAAATTAAAATTGAAACAAATAAAAAACGAAAAACACAGGAACAATTATTTTATTTCTATTCTCAAACATTGAGACACAAAATGGAAAATACAAATTACCTATTACATAGTATTAGTTGAAAAAATTCGTAAATAACTTTTATAATTATTAAGCATTAAAATTCAGGAGACTAACACGACATTTTGTTTTTCTGGTTTTAAAACTAAGATAAATATCTTCTTTTAAAACATTAAAATATGAAATAAAACATTTTATGGAACAATGACAACTTTCTAATAAGTATTTCAGAATGGAAACTGTCTTATGAGTCGCTGTCATTTTTGGCTGCTCAGGATGCTCAGCCCGTAGTTGAAGTCAGGGGAGCTAAATAACAGGAGAAGTGTACTAGGGAAGTGTGTCATGTGAGACCCAATAAATATTCTCGGAATGCCCATGTACTGGCTACTACTATTAACAATTAGAGTACCCGGCTGCTATTAGATCAGATAGGGTAGTTACACACACATTCATAACTAATCTTAGAATCCAATCATGTTTACATTTGATGTAATTAGTCAGCCTGAATGACTGTGTTACCCATTTTGGTGGACAAATGGACTAAGGCATCAGACTATCAATAGACTGGACTGCCATTGACAGAGAACAGATCAGTGTTTGAATTTCGATCGGGTGTAGTGAGGTTAGTTCTTCCTTAATGGTTTACATATCTTCCTCCACACAAATGGTGAAACATTTCCTTTGCATTCTACCTTACTAATTTCTAACACTCTAGCGTGATTAAAATATATACATAAAATCTAAATTGGTAGTGAAACTGTGTGAAAAAAATAAATGTATGTGTGTTGTACTAGGTCATGGCTGGAGAACTAAGACCAGACAGAGGAATAACGAACCTGCACAACTTTCACAGCGTGGAGGAGAAGATATCTCACCTCTGGCCCAGAACATCTCCCAGACCTTCAACCAGTCACAGGTACGAGGGACACTCGAGAGACTTTTCAACAGTAGAAACCCACATGTCATATCAGGGTTCAGTCTGGGGAACAAACACCTCTCGTGAGGTTCCTCTAATCCACCATAGTTGTGTCCTTTGAGCGTAGCCACGCACATTACATGCACAGCGGGTAATTTAACAACTGATGACTTATGCCTGCCGTTGATCCTTGTCATCACCGGGTCTTGGTCAGAATTCCATCAGCGGGAGGAGTTTGCTCCTTTTGTGTGTGCTGGAATCACACGTAAGAGAGTTTCAACACAACCAACCTAGGAATCGCCTTGAAGAAGGCTTTTACCAAGGTTATCCTACTGAGTGTCAAAACTCGATCATAGGAATCACCCTGAAGAGAGTTTTGGCTTATGTCGCCTCGTTGGGGCGCTCGGAGTAGATCAAACGCCTAACCTTAGAAATAACCTAGAAGAAGACTTTAGCCTCTGTTGCCTTGTTTGGGCGCTCAGAGTAGGTCAGACGCCTAACCTTAAGAATTGCTTTAAAAAGGGCTTTTAGCCTAAGTTGCCCAGCGGGGACTTAGTGGAGGTGGCTTGACCAGCTTTCCTGTAAAGTACTAGCTACCAACTGCTTAGTGTGAGGTGAGTAGGGGGAGGGCCCACCTTCCCCTTATTCACTCCCACACAGACCTCAACTGAGATTTAGCCGCTCTCTGGGTTAAACCTATAGGACTTTGCCTGGGGCTGCCATGAGGAGCCACTATGTCAGGATTAGCCAGACAAGGAATAACCACCAGGCAGAGAGGAGAAGTGTCTTGTCGCCTCCCATCTAGATCCATCATCATCATCACCACCACCACCACCACCACCACCACCATCACCCATCCACCATCACCCATCCACCATCACCCACCCACCATCACCATCACCCACCCACCATCACCCATCCACCATCACCCATCCACCATCACCCACCCACCATCATCCATCCACCATCACCCATCCACCATCACCCATCCACCATCACCCATCCACCATCACCAATCCACCATCCATCATCATCTACTTCTTCCAGCCACTGTTTAGGGCAAACTAAGTCCCACGGGCCGCATGAGTTTATTAACAAAAATGACAAATTAAATACATAATCAGTGCATGTTTTTGAACATGTGAACAAATGTACAAGCCCGTTTATAATGTTGCATGTGTACAAGCATAAGTTTGTGTGTATGGTAGCTACGTTGTTATATGTCTAATAAATGTATTTTTGTGTGAAAATAAATTCATTATTTAGTAAGTTTAGAATTTTGTTGCATGCAGCCCGCTAGAGACCTTGCAAATGTCCAGGGAGAAAAGTTTTCCCCCCCTCTAGTTTAGAACATAACCCTTTCCAATGTATTCTTTCTCCCCACTTCTTTGCACTCCCTTCAGCCACCTGTGCCTTGGCCTCTCCTCCATTCTACTCATATGGCCGTATCACCTTAGTCGTGACTTCTCTAGCCTACTACTATACTATATTTAATATAACTAAAAATGTGCAGTATTATCTTGTTAAGAGAATGGAGAAAATTTGGTTAAAATATAACTTGAGATTTGATTTAATTATAATCCTAAGTTTATAAATTAATTTGTCTTCATATAAATACACGTTTTGTGTTTTCTAATTTTTAGTGAATACTAACAACAGATAAACAAACTTACAAGACGTAGTGATGAGTCTGTTGCTTCACAGTTATGATTATTTTATTTAGTTTCTTTGGTTACAAATCCACTTAATCCCACAAACTAATTTAAAGCCAAATTGGTCTTTATTGTTTATGTTCTTTTCACTATGGGGGTGGGGAGTGGAGTGGGGGAGGGGGGGGGCGGCAATGCAAGCGTTATCATCTGGCAGACACTAAACCTTAAAATTATAAAGAATTAGGGTACTGAAAATTATAATTTTTATGACTACTTTATTAACTTAATTGTATATACAGATGTATTTATCAAGGGCTTAAAACTAATAAATAAATAAAATAACTAATAACTCTGACTTACAAGGACTGAAAGTGGTAGAACTGAGATATCAAAGAACAACACTGGCTTATCCTACTTGAAATTAAAAGTATAGGCTACATTTATTTATGTTCATACATCAATTTGACAAGGTCGGAAGAATATTATTGGATTTAAAATTTAATTACTATTAACCTCATTTGAGTTAATTTGATTAGCTTATGAGAAGCTGTTATTTATGTTTAAAAAATGTGACCTGAAGAGGGATTTGGCTTAGTATTTATAAAATGAGCTAGTCTTTTCTTCAACTCTTGCTGAATTTTAATAATCTACTCTTTTAAGTTGGGATGAGCCCTCGAATCCTCGAGGATATTCAAGGATTTGAGAACATTTTGAATTCAAGACTAAAAACCTTAAAAGAAAGCTGTTATTAAAATTTTAAAGTGAAATTAGTTTTAGAGCTTATTGGTGGCTCAAAACCATTTATAATGATGTGATGAACATAACAACCAGGCCCCAGACCAGTAATTTAACACTTAACTGAATGTTATAGTGAATGGATTAATTTTATATTATATTATATTTATATTTCCTCCTATATTCATAATATTTTCCAAGATTTGAATTCAAGATTTGGGATTCAGAGATAATTTGGAGATTCGTATTCGTAAAATAGTTGATTCCAGAAATCTCTATAAAGGAGGCTGAGGTGTTAAAAGCTGTGAAAGTGTTAAAGAATGTCAAAGCTGCTGGCATAGTTGGGATCATAAGTGTGGGGGAACGGTACTACTTGCCAGATTGTGAGTTGTTTGTCATTGTTCCTCTGTATAAAGGTATAGGCAGTAAGAGTGAATATAAGAATTATAGGGCAATTAGTTTGTTGGGTATTCCAAGCAAATCTTTGGGAAAGTTTTAGTTGAGAGGGTGCATGAACAAAACTCCGGGCATTGTGTTTTCATGGACCAGACATTTGGATTGCAACAAGTGATTGAGAAATGTATGGCAGTAGGGAAGACAGTTTATTGTGTTTTCATTGATGGAGAAAGCGTACAATCGTGTGAATAGGAGTATGTTATGGAGTGTTCTTATAGAGTATGGTGGGGCTGCATGGTTAGTAAATACAATTATACCGGTGTATGATGGAAGTAAAGTGTGTGTTAGGGTGGATGTAGCTTTGAGTGAATCGTTTGACATTTGAACAGAGTGTTAGACAAGGTTGTGTTATGTCCCCATGGTCATTTGATGTTTTCATAGATGAGTGTATGAGGGATCTTTGTAAGGACGCAATTGGTCTACAAATGTACAATGTGAATGTGATAGTGCTACTTTATGCAGATGATGCTCTGTATTAATAGCTGAGAGTGAACGTGACTTGCAGAATACATTACATCGTTTGAATGTGACAACAGGCAAAATGGATCTTCGTATAAATGTCTCCAAAACGAAGGTGATAGTTTTTAATAAGGACGGATTAGGAAATGATTGTTAGCTTAGTATAAATGTAAAACTGTTAGATCATTCCAGGTTTTTTGTATCTGGGAAGAAGATTCTGTAAAAATTGGAGGCTAGATAGGGAAATTGACAGACGGGTGAATGTATCTCGGGAGAGTAGTTAGATGTATGTGGATTAATGCGAAAAAAGAAGTATAGAAAGAGGTAAAGATGGCATTATATAAAAGTGTGTTAACGTAAACATTGTTTTATGGATCTGAAACATGGGTTTGTCAGGAGAAACACAAAAGCAAGATGAATACGGTTGGAATGAGATATCCAAGAAATGTCTATGGGAAAACTCGTATATACAGAGTCAGTAATAAATGGGTGCTGCCTATATGGGTGCTGAAGTAGTGCGTTTTGAAAGGGAATCCAATAGGTCAATGTGAAAGAGGCAACTTATGTTGGTTTAGGTGGGTGGAGAGGATGAGTGTGGATCGAGTGATGAAGCAAATATATGAAGGTAAAGTGCAGATCAAACGAAAGGAGTTTGCCATATAAGACGTGTCTAAATGTTGTAGATGAATGTGTGTAAAAAGAGCAACATTAAGAGTTTTAAGAATAAAAGCGCATGTATGACTCTGTGTTTGGATGTTGTTGATGCAAAGGGAGTATGCAAGTATAGGGCAAGTGTGGAGAAAGTTAGTGAGGATGGATTACATACAAAGTTGTTTTTTAAGCTATTTGTACAGTTTATTGCCTACTCTGTAAGGAAATGGCCTGATCAGGTATGTATGTATGTAATTTTTTATACATGTATTTAAATAAAAAGTGGCGTAAGAGATTCATTAATAAAAAGTAGAACTCCAGTCTCTAATAAAATATCTCATGCTAACTGCTTGGAAAAGTGAGTAGGTAGAATACTAATGAAACTCACATGCATAATTTTATTAACAAGTAATTTACCAAGCACACATTTTATTGAATATATTAATCCCAATGATGTTAACATAGCACCAGCAGACTTGACATGATCACTAAATAGTGGAAGATGTTGTGAATTGTTGTGACAAAAAAAGTTAGGTCCACTATGATATCTGCAGAATGGACGTCTGGAGCTGCAACCAATTGGAAGCTATTTCTGAGAGACTGACATCCATAGAACTGTTCATATCTGATGTTTCCTTGGCTTCCTGCTCCGCATTGACTGCCTGTGTGCAGCAAACACCAGTACTATTACTTTTTGAGAACACAACAAAATTCAAACTTAAACACTATCTATGTTAATAAAAATCTAGTGTTTATAGGCACGTATATATGTTCAGAGAATTTTTATTACTTCTCGATGAGCTAGAAAATTGAAATTTGGTGAAATTGTTTAAGAACCACTTAAGAGGTGCATAAAACTTTCAGACTTGAAGTCTGATAAAAAAAACTTGATTTATTTAGTCATTTTAATTTGTTGACACATTATTTGCACTTTAAAAGAAAGGAGAAGCTAGAATAGAAATTCCAATGTTAAATCCAAAGAGAAATTGAGGATTACAATACAGTGATCTGTTTTCTTTATTTTTAATTCATACTAGTGAACAAAAAAAGTTTTTCTTTGGCCAATTAAAATTACACAAATAATATTCAACATACTTATTTAATTTAAGTTTACATTTACATACACATGTATTCAAACAAATCAACTACTCTAATAAAAGGAATCTTTAAAATGAAAAGAGTGTGGGAGGATACATTGATATAAAGAAGCTGTTTCATTGAAAAAGCTATATTCTCTCAGGCAGCTATTTGGCTTTATTTGTGTATTTGGTTCATCGGCTGATCCTAAGAAGCTGTGAGGAACTTTCTTTGATATCTTCACAGGAAACTTTGCTAGGAAACGCGAAAATCATACTCCCTGATATTTTGATTGTGAAAATGTAGCTCTCCAAGATATACAATACTAATACAACAAGGCATGAAGTGAGACTACTTTAACTAGAGAAACCATCTAAGATATGTCTTACATGAAATCGGAACTAAAAGTTTGTAGCAGCATGTATATGACATTGAACTCGGAACAAAAAATTACTTCAGAATGACAATGATTGATGCAAACCTCATCAGAGGCCAAACTACTAGTATGGGATAAGTTAATCATGATTTCGAGCCATGCAGTAGTATTTGTTGCAGAATAATTTCCCATTTAGGAGAAAAGTTTTATTGTTTGGTAATGTTATTAATTCATCCGTATGCTCATAGGACAGCAATTGTCCAAACAAATACTATACACTTTCGGCTGTGGAAGGAGTTTAACATTATCAAGTTGAACAATAATGTACAGGAATTCAACAATAACATCCGTTATTGGCTAATGCTGTTGAGTGATGGAAAGATGAAAAAAATACACCTTGAAATAAAATACCATAGAATGGTCAAAGAAAATATTGACACACTTTTGGGTAGTTCACGAAACATTTGAAAATAAGCCGAGTCCAACTGATATTTCTAATGGCCGTTCTGTGTCTACGAAATGACAAAGTTGCTCAAATAAATGAGGAAATATTTACTATTTTAGAAGTAGAGGTCTGTTGTTACATTTGTGTGAACTCAGTCGACTGTAAGGATGAGCGTGGAGGAGGCAAAATACTATCCAGTAGGTTTTTTTTAACTATTTGACCCTCTCGGGAATATTGCTACACAAGTTAAACACAAAATTAGGCATTATAATAATGCTCTTTGTGTGCTTAAAAACTAAACAGGGTCTATGTAATGGAACTGCCTAGCAGTTACAAAAGTGGATAAAAAGCTAATCCTTGCATCATTGTTAACAGGACTATTTCAAGTGAATGTGTGTTTCTTACTGATGATTTGGCACCTGTAGATCCTATTTTGAGACAGAGGCAGTTCCCAGTTAAACAGGTGTTCTCAATTATTATTAATTAGTTACAAGGTCAACCCTGTGACGAACCACGGGTTGGGCTCCTTTTGTTAGGAGCTGTTCGCTGTCCTCGTTTCTTATCTTACGTAAGGGTGTTGTCTGGAAAGCAATCGTCGGTCGTATTTTAACTATGTCATACTGAACTGCATTGATAGGATGTTACTTTAAGAAATATACCTCTTGAGTTGTTACAATTCATTTAAATAAATACGTATTGTTTGTTACACCATTTAACACTCAAACACGTTGATAATATACATTTTATCACGCTAATACAAAAACACCTGTTTCACATGACAATTCAGCAGGGAAGCCTAGCTCAAAACTATGCCGACTTTCAAGGCTTGGGTCTGTATTCCCCGTAGTTCTGTACTCTCAAACCCAGGTCACTACTTGATTTCTTTCCAATCTACCAATGGGGTTATTTTATCTAAGAGTGAAAACTAAAAATATGCATGGTTTAACTATGCACCTGCTCTTAAATACTGCGTAATACAACCCGGAAATAAACCATGCTTCGAACACGTGCAGCTAAAAGAAAGAAAAATAGAGACATGGCTGTCGTTTAGAAAATATGAATTTAATTTAAAATAACTGAAAAAAAGAAAAATGAAAATATTTACTCTAAAATATGATTTTAAATATTAACAAGGACGGAAAAATCAATGTCATTACAACCCCTAGACATGTTTGATATCTCTCTCAAGATTGTTTTCAGCCATGGCCAATTAATTGTATGTGGTCTTTTTGTATAAAATATTATAGTTAGTTTGGTAATTTCATATAAAAATACAATGAATTTAATCCACTCTTATGACAGAAATATACATTTTTACAAACTAAACCTAACACATTTTGTTTCTCTTTCCACTGTCTTTATTTGTTCAGGCTATAAACATAGCCCGCATTAATTACTCTAATAGTATAAGGATGAGTTAAGTAGAATTTTAGAGGAAATGTACTCACATTTGCATGGAGGGAAAGTCCCACTGAGGATAAACCACTCTCAGAACACCTGATCAGTATTTAAACCCTTACTCCCCGTCATCGGCAATCCATTTAACATGAGAGTAACACATTAGACTGTGTGAGCACTGATGCTGGTTTTCTTAGTGTTGTTGATTTGATAAAATATTTGTCCATTAGTGTATTAGTGTGAAAGTTCCATCAATCTTTATGCACTTCTTGTTAAATAAATGTTGCTGGGTTTCTTTATAATGTTAATTCTACTTTCTTTAGAGTTATATTAAGGGTCAGACACACAACCATTCAAACTTTGGATCAAGAGTGACTAACCTCATAACAATACTTCATGATTTAATTGTGTATTATAATATTCTTTGAGGGTATGAATAGCTCTATTGCACAGACATGACAATACTATTGTTCTTTTTACATTAATTATTGCATAAACTCATAGCGGCTATTAGTGTCAGCTCAACCTTTCGTTATCAGTAGTTGGTTTATCTAAACCCATTGTATCGCCAGGTGCAATTTAAATAGCTGGTGTTACATTGAGTTTTATTATTTTTTAAACTAAAACTGTTTTTTCACCAACCTCCAAAATATGAGCTTCAAGTGCATCAAATTTTGTCTTCAGCAGATTTAGGTTTTCGTTCAACAGTTTTGTCTGAAACAAAATAATTTTTAATTTCATTACAGGTTATCTAATACAAAGATTTCATGTCACAGTTAAAAAAATAGATTAATATTATTATTATTATTATTAGCACCGCGTCTTACTACCCGTCCGGGTTATACGCACTTACGCTAATGTGTAATGGTAGGGTGATTGTGAGATGAAATGGAGGACCTACAGTTTAACGTGGAATCCGAACCACGGTGGAGGCCTGGCATTCCTCACATTCACAAGATGTGATTAATACAAGTCTTGTCAGAGGTGAATAGATTAATACGTGAATCAAAATGGTTGGATATCATTAATACCCAATAACCCAACCAATAAGTCCTTATAATCTTTTAAGTTACTACAAATATCCATAATGCTTAAGTTAATTATCTCATACAACTTGAACTTGCTAGAAAGTTTAGAAATAAACATTTGCAAATAATTTATTCACCATCTCTCCATCTTCATTCTTCTCTCTTGGATTAAAATTTTTTTTTTTTGCACCCTGTCTTATTACCCCTTTGGATTATACACTTATGTACTAATTACGCTAATGGTTCTATGAATTAGGAAGGTTATATTAAAGGAAGTGTACCCACATTTGCCTGGAGGGAGAGTGGAACACCATTTTGGAAAAACCACCCTCAGTAAACCCTTCTGCGTAGTTTTTCCAAAACTCTCCCTCCATGCAAATGTGGGCACACTTCCTTTAATATAACCTTCCTAATCCATAGAATTTTATAACCTCAATCTCCCCATCATTGGCAGCCTAGCCTACTACAAGAATAGCGTGTTAAACCACGCGGCCACTGAAGCGTTTTTTAAAAAAAATATTATTTTAGCTAATATTACACTCACATGCACGCCTATATGCATTCATGTATACATACAGGGTGGTCTAATCTATGTGGGAGGTAGCTGGGGTGAGTAATATACCTCAAAACAACACAAAACTACCTAATGAACATATATCCTATGTTCGATTGTTTCCGAGCTATCATCCTCTATCACTTTGTCCGCTGTGTTCTCCCTCACGTTGATGATCATCCTGATAACAGCACCCGACGGATAGGGGCAGCAGAAGACACATAAAAACGTTTGAGAAATTTTACAGGAACAACTGCTTCACCCATATCACATTCAGAGAGTACAAGCTTTTACTGCCGCTGACTTCCCACCATGAGTGGAGTTTTGTTCATGTTTCTACACATGTGTGGTCATGATCAGCACTTTATAGCATCTGTGTTGTTTACTGATGAGGCAGGTTTCACGAGGGATGGTGTGTTCAATTTATGCAACACCCATCACTGGGCTGCCGGGGATCCACACATACCACCAGAAACAGTTTGGTATTAATGTATGGGCAGGAATAGTTGACAACCACTTAGTCGGGTCTTACGTGTTACTTGGACACTTGCCAGGCCCATCTTACTGTAACTTTATGCAACAGTTAAATATGTTACTTGAGGATTCCTTGTTGGACTCAGTATGCCGTATGTGGTTCATGCATGATGGGGTGCCACCACATCTCAGTATAGTGGCCAGAGCCTATCTAGATGAGCGGCTCCAGCAAAAGTTGATAGGCTGTGCAGGACCATTTGCCTGGCTCGCATGCTCCCTTGATCTCAATCCATTGGACTATTACCTGTGGGGACATCTCAAGGCCATTGTTTATGCTGCACCCATTATGAACAATGCAATGCTTCGCCAGTGTGTGAACAAGGTTGTCAGCAGATCTGTGGTACACCAGGGGTGTTTGAACGTGCTGGCGTTAATTCAGGCGCAAGGCGGACATTTCAAACACATCCTGTAAGTGATGTCGGCTATGACTGCAGCTACACGAACAGGGTGTATCAAGTAGCGCTATTAACGATGCCATCAAAAACTTGGGAGGCCATTGATCATAGGACTTTTTCTGTTTTGAGGTATACTAGCCACACCCATGTTAATTCTCACATAAATGAAAGCACCCTGAATATATATACATATATCCTCTTTTCATATTTTCCTACCCTCCATATTTTAATAATGATGATCTTTGAACACCCCTAGTGTCAGAATATGGGGCTGTAGAAACCAAACAATATTTGGCCCAACGTGAACTCAGAACAGTTCTGCTCATTTAAAAGTGATTATCACTTTTGCTTGATACATTCTTAAATATGCTAGACTACATTTTTATAAAAGGTTCTGTAACTAAAAGAAGACACTGTGCGTGTGATTTTTTGATATATTTTTTTTCTACCTAGACACATGTTTTATTAGTACAGATAAGTGTATTTCAATTTCAACCAGTGACAGGTTGGTGACCTCATGAGTTGGGCAAGCATATTTTGATGTGCAGTTGGAGGTAAAAATTTTCCAAGGCTTGGTTTTATCTTTTGGGCTTTAAAACATTTATTTAATTATCATGTTGAATACATAAAATTATGCTTAGCTAAAATAAATATGATACAGATAATAAAATATTAAAAACAAATTTTTTGAATAATGCAAATCAAGACCTTATTAAAGTAGTCCTGCTGGTTGACGTACATGACTGACGTAAAACTAACACTGCGCATGCGCCAACATTGACCAAGAGCACTCAGGATCCATTCTTTTATTGGCTAACTAACATCACTCCTCGGCACTGAGAGGCAGTTCTAATTTTGTTTATCTTTCCTCCAAGGGCATGTATGTGGCACCCCTCATGCCCTTTAATGACTTGCAAATACGAAGCTCAAACAAAGATATACTCCCAAAAGTATAAACTATACTATTAGGTTTGTGATTTAAAATATATTTGTAAACATAAAATAAGGTTTTATTTTTCTTAAGGTAGGCAATAAGTGCTTTCACTGCTTACATGGACCGACCACCGTGCCTGATTTGAACCTGGTATTAGTACACAACAATACCCTGATTTTGGTTACTAAAATTACTAAAACAATTAATAAATATTCATACATCCAGTAATGTTATCTGTAGCTGTCACTTTTGATAAATATTATCAATACCTATAAATCAACACAAATAATGTAATACTCTTTTTAAATTGAAAAAATATGCACCTTGAAACAGGAATTTTAAAATTGGTCATTAATAACAAATTTAATTTTAGATTATTTTATATAATATATGATTGATAACTTAAATGGTAAAATAAAATTTCAATCAACATTTAAAAACAAACCTTTCTAAGAAGTCTTTTGTTCCGAGGAATCTGAAAGCTCTCCACCTAAAACTCCCAATAGATACAAGTTTGTGTCATTGACATTAATTTCAAAATGTAGTTGATGTTCTTAAGTTTATAATAACATAATTTACAGTACAATCAGTCCTTGCTTTACGAGGTTGATTTGTTCTTAAGGTTTCCACACAAATTGAAAGACCATGCAAGTCCAATGATGCTAAAGTACAATTAACTTTCAATATGTATGTTCATTTCAAAGGATAATTGAAGATAGATATCTTCTTCTTATAAAAAGTAAGAAAAATTAAACCTTATTCAGTATATAAATATAAAAACATAATGTTAGTGTACGAAAATTAATACATACAGTATTACATATTCACAAAATGTCACTCACACGATCTTATGTGCATCAGCTTACCAGCAATGCTACCTATTAGGTCCTATATTTAAAGTGGCAATTGATGATGGTGTTGCTATTTTAAGTACAAGTGTCACAACTGTACTTCATATTTTTTAGAATTGCTGCTCTCCTACCTCCTTTTTACTCCCGATTGAATCAAATTTCATTTTGTCAAAACGTACTCGGTTCTTCGATACCTGGCACAAAGAGATTTCATTTGTAAATTAGAACTTTTACTTAATTTCTCAGTAAAATTTGGATTTTGCCTATTCCTGATTATTTATGATTTGTCATCTTTCATGGTCTTTCCAATAATAATAATAATAATAATAATAATAATAATAATAATTTGTTAGGATAGTTATGTAATTGTGGAATTGAAAATTAGTTAATATATATTGATTACTAGAGTTTAATATTTATCTTGCCAAATTGTCCCTTTGAAAGAATTATTTGGATTCCTTAGAAGTTAATTATTGTGTACTCGAATTGGTTATATTAATTTATTTTTGGGATCTTTCCGTTAAGGTCGTAAAGTATAGTGTTAAATGGGTACCATTTTGTATATTACGACCATTGAAGTTTTTGATAATTACTTGCCGATATAAATTTTGCTGTTTTATAAACTTGACCCTGTGAGGATTTTTTATGATATCATTATTTATCTTGTATTATTGTATAAGATTTTGCTTCTTAAGTTCTGTTCATCTATAATACTTTTGAATAAGTCTATCACTACCCTCCTGTCAGCTAATATTGTTATGTAACTCTGTTAAATAAAGAACCATTAAATTGTCTCAATGTATATTTTTGTTTAGGAGTAAATTACTGTTTTCATCCTGTGGAACTATTCAAGTTATATTTTTCCACTGCCGGCTTGCTAGGCCTGGCATAGCGCCATGCCTTATAATCAAACTTAAGACTAGGACAGGCACAACATCCACTCCCCAACCGTTAATTTATCACTGTGAAAGGGTAAAACCACATTTCACCAATGATACCTTCTTTGGCCATGGTGGGAATCGAACTCGGGACCCTTAACTCAGTAGACAGACACGTTACCAACTGAGCTAAGATGTTGGCTTGTAAATTGTTCTACATTACCTAATCAAAGAGCTGGGAAGGTAATATTATAGTAACCCAGCGAGTATTTCATCCTGCTTCTGCAAACACACTATTTACACTTTTATTTGTGACTAATTCTGCCACACAACTTACAAACTAGCTAAACTCTAGACAGACACAATACACAGTATCCTGGCTGCTTATTCATCACAGGAAAGGGGGGGAAGCTCCAATTTCACCATTGATACTTTTTTTGGCCGTACTGGGAATTTAACCCATGATATTTAGCTCAAATACAGATGCACTACAAACTGAGCATAGTTGTCAGAGACTAATACTATACTGAAACAAGAACTCCCGTTTGGACCTTCCGATACATGACATCTTTAAAGAAACAAATTGGCATAATCATAGTTCTAGGAGGGTCTGTAGTGGTGCAGGCACAGGGGGAAAGGGGGGACTATTTGGTGAGATTAACAAAAAAACAAAACAACTATAGATCAAATAAAAATTATGCATAGTTCATTCCACCAGATGGCATTTCCTCCATGGGGACCTGCCAGAATTTGTCTTAATTACATCATTGGTTTGGTCCAGTCTAGTGCTTAGTTTCGAGGTTTTTCCAAGTTCGACTGAGTCTATAATTTTTTTACTGAAATTAAATTTTTTGGCAAGTGAAGAGTGTCAGGCAGTGATTCAAGCTCAATTTAAATAATTTAATTATTTTGTTATGTGTGTAACATTTCATTGTTTCATTATATATTAATTTGTGTATATTGCTTTTGTTTTATAAAAAATTACAAGAATCTTAAGGAAAATGTACAAGTCTAGCAGAGGTAGCTCAACAAAGGGAGCGGGGAGGGGAGAAAGAAGTTGTGTCCCTTTTCTCCCAATTGTAATAAACTTGCCCCTCTCCACATTTATTTCACTCCCCTCTGATATTCTCTAATATTAAGCTGGAAGATGGCCTTGTATCAAATTCCAAGTAGTTTCTAGAGCTATCAAATTTTCATAAATTAAGCAGGGAAGAACCACACCAAATATCGATAGGCATTTAATTAAAAATATATTACCCATTTAAAGTCAATTATACAACGTGTATCTAAAACATTGCATCAAACTTTAGCAGGCTATTCCTTGGGTGAAAATAGAATAATTCACATCAACAACCTAGGGTCCATCTTGAATAATAAGGGTGGTATACACCCCTAAAGATAGAGCTAAAAACGACTGTTGTGTGAAATATAATGAAAACTACTAAGGGTATTACAGCGAATATTTGTATACTACTTATTGAAACCTTGATCGTTAATAAACTAAAGCACAGATTTATCTGATTGCCAAACCCTTCCTTCACCTCTGACAAGACGTGTATTAATCACAACTTGTTAATGTGAGGAATGCCAGGCCTCCACCGTGGTTCAGATTCCACGTTAAACTGTAGGTCCTCCATTTCGTCTCACGATCACCCTACCATTACACATTAGCATAAGTGCGTATAACCCGAACGGGTAGTAAGACGCGATGCTAATAATAATAATAATAATAATAATAAACTAAATGTGCTGTTACCGTTACCCACCCCCATTATGTAATAAAGTGGGAGTTGTAAGACTTTTTTTCTGCAATAAAATATGTCAGAGTAAGTATTACCGATTTTGACTTAAGATTACAAAACATGGAGTAAAAATTAACAAAAAAAGGTTTCTTGAAGAAACTGTCTAGCTTTCCCTGTTTCCGAGATAATCATAGATGTGTGATTTCAAAGACAAGTGTTAATTCCTGCCAGGTAGGGAGCCAGTATAGCTGTGTTGCTAGCTGTGTTAGATACACTTGTCTCTGAGCTCAAACTTGTGTGATTATCTCGGAAACGGGGAAAGCTAGACAGTTTCTCCAAGACACCTTTTTTGTTAATTTTTACTCCATGTTTTGTAATCTTAAGTTAAAATTGGCAATACTTACTCTTACATATTTTATTGCAGAAAAAAGTCTTTCAACCCCCCCTTTATTACATAATGGAGGTGGGTAACGGTAACAGCACATTTAATTTATTAATGATCCAGGTTTCAATAAGTAGTATACAAATATTCGCTGTAATACCCTTAGCAGTTTTCATTATATTTCACACAACAGTCGTTTTTAGCTCTATCTTTAGGGGTGTATACCGCCCTTATTATTCAAGATGGACCCTAGGTTGTTGATGTGAATTATTCTATTTTCACCCAAGGAATAGCCTGCCAAAGTTTGATGCAATGTTTTAGATACACGTTGTATATAGCTCCTAGAAACATCTAATTAAAAAAGAAAAATCAAATAGCAAGAAATTCTGGAGGACCACTCAAAATATTATAGATAAATCTAGTTTTTCAAAAAGTTCAGGGTGAGAACTACTCAATATATCTTCTAAAGGTATCCAAATTTCAAAAATTTTATATGGGAGGACCACTCTAAATAGATTATAGAGAATTCTAATTAAATCTGCAAATATAATTTAATGAGTCCAATTTTCAAAAATTTGCTTCCCAAAATAAATAAGGCTCTGCCACCACTGAGGTCATGGAGACCATAGAGAGGGGGCCCACGCTCTCCCCCTGGTACTGGGCGGGCCTGGCTGTAGGTACTAATCATTGTGAATGTATCACATTAATTCATATATTTAGAAAAGATGCTAACTCACACAAATTCATTCAAATGAATGTTTTTCTCTCAACATATAATTCACTTTTGACCATTATTATCTAAAATACATACCCAAGAAGCAATATTTGGTAAGTTTTGAAAGTGTTGATCACAACGTATTACTGCTAAAATGAGCTGAAAATGAAGTACAAAAAGTTTTAGTAACATTTGTTGGCAGTCACAAACTATCTAGGGAGTGGTTGTCTACTGGGATTTATTTGCATATTGGATAAGTAATTATACTATTTTGCAAACTAAAGAAGTTGTATTTAACTACAAGTACACATGCATTATTTAACTCCTTTCTTGCATTTTACTTACCCATGTCAACATTAATAACCCTTTAAGCAAAAGTAAGCCAAGCACCAGCACATTTGATATCATAGTGATTAGATTCTGTTTTTCTTAATAAAATTTAAAAACCGGCTATTAAAACCAAATGCAAATGGTTGATAATCAAGTATTTTTCTCTGAAATGGGCATATCTTGGCAACAATATATTTACAAGTATATGTTGTATTTGAGAAACTGTATTGTTAGATGAAAAAAACACATTGTTATTATTTTTCTTTAGATACAAATGCACATGCATAAACACACATGTACACACGCACACAACTCTGGATTTAGAGGTCTCAGTTGTAGTGAAAATTCAGCTGTACGATAACTAAACTAACTTAATTTTTCTGTCCAAAGCCACATACATTTCATTATGCATTAAAATTTTGGTCTCTAATGAACACAATATAACTCATTTTTAATGACCCTCAACTTAGGATTTTGGGAATCTAAAAACTGAAACTTCCAAGAAAAAAAATTCCAACATTGTAACTATTTGAAAACAAACCTTTTTTATTGTTTAAATCTAAGAGTTGAAACCAGTTTTCTATCTGAATTATTATTTTGGTAGCACATAGAATGACAAAGTATGGAATGGGAGGAAGACAAAACTGAGCGCAGACAGCCACTGCACCAAACCAACTGAGCTTAAGTTTTCATATTGTGGTTGCAGAAAAAAAAAGGCTTATTTGCTGTAGAAATACTATAAAATGACTTGGGTGACTACTCCATACAATACAAGCCTAGCAATCAAAGTAGAATGTTTGGAACACTATACCTTTTGCCGACAAGACATGGAGGAGTTTGTCAAAAGCCATTTTACAGAACGGCTTCTGATACGCTGGTCTAGCTACTGGTTGTGTGACATTCTAGGTAGAGGACAATGTGCCATTCATTGAACTGCTACAATGTGTCAATGACAAGTCTATTCAAATTGAAGACTTTATCAATGTGGACTGTGAAATTAAAACAAATTAAATTTTATCAGAGGAAGCCGTGAAAGATGGATATAGTTTGGAGGGTGAAGATGACTAAGACCAATATGAAGAAAGTGTCCTGACAGAGAAATAGATGTTGGAGGGTGTCAGGACTGTTCTTATGTCTATTGAATTTGTGTACAGCGTGACATCGAATGGACAAACATATTACCTAGTATGTCACAGTTAATTAATATATTTCAATAAAATTGATGCTTTATGTGATGTATTGCTTGTCACTAACCCTCTCACTTAAGGTTAAGTGGAAATACATTTCGGTTGAGTGCTCTTCGGAAATTATGAGCGAAATATCGAAATCTCTAGAGGTCAATTATAAGCGGAATTAACTGTATATTTGTATGTTTTGGTGTGGCTCCAAATTATTGCTGGTTTAAAATTCCACTTAATCACACAATATGATCTAAATTAATTATAAATAGGTGACATGTCAAAAATATACATTTATTTTTAAGTGTAAATTAAAGACTTAATAAAACACTAATTAGGGTTAAAGAAAATGGCATTTATTTTTATATTATGGAAGTGTTGCGTTTGCTAAGTGCACCATTGTTTTGGTCTTGCATTTATACACGAGGTTGATAAAACTCTTTTTTCAAGCGGAATAGAAATTTTAGTGGCAAATAATTTTTACATTGAAAATTAGACCCTGTTAGTCTGAACCCTGGTGGTCCCAAATTTTGGATAATTCAAATACAATTTCCATAAAATAGGGAGGAAAAATCTGTGTGAAATGAAATATACTTTATTTATAAATAACTCGTAGTTAAAAGTGAGTTGTGAGAAACAATTTTGAGTGTTAAATATTTTATAAGATGTAGTCACCCCCACCCCCTTTATATTAAAGATAGTTACAGTTCTGTAAAATAATTTACTGTAAATGTAAAACTACAATTCATTTCAAATGTTCTTGATGCTCCTACAGAGAGGAGGTTTCCTTCTATTATGTTTTACTGGAAAACTAGTTAGGTCCAAATATTTTCATTGTTGATTTTAACAATGCGGCCATTCCACGAGCGCGGGTATGACATTTGCACAGATTTTTCATAAATATAAATTATTTAAAGAATAAAGTAATTACTTTTTTTTAAACCATTGTGTGAAAAAATTATGAACATTACCCTCTCTTCCTGATTAAATTTTAAAATACATTTAAAAATAAAAGGTCAATTTAATTGCATCATTACAAACCTTGTTACAGGTGTGAGAGATTTTAGACAAATTGTTGTAGCTCATCAGTTCAGTCATAAATCTCTGGGAATTATGTCTAATGAACTGTTTAGAAATATTTTGCTTCTATATATATATATATATATATAACAATTATTTATTAGCTAAAAGAGTATAATTTTATAAAGATTATTCTTACTGCTATAAATTTTCAAAGGATGTTATGGATGTGACATATTTTGTTACGGGTGTGACAGTGTGCACAAAATAATAGTTTAAGGAAAATTGAATATCAGAGAACAAGGTTTATTATACTATACTCACTTTTCAAAAATATAATTTACACAACTTCAATACAATAGACCCTGATTAGTTAACTTATTTTATAACATGAAATATGAAGCACAAAAAAAAAATTATACACTATAGGCCTAGTTCAAAAATTTTAATACACAGAGGTAGTAATGACAATATAATATGTATCTTAATAAACAGAATTTAACACTATTTATTGATGGGCTCTTTGGTAGAACTTTCTTAACCCTACACACTGTTTTCCCAAGTGTCTGAAGGCAGCTGTCTGATCCAAGTGGTGAAGGTGTCAGGCTGTCCTTTTTTCTTCTGTTCCTCCTTCTTTTCTTTGCATTTCCTTTACCTTTCTGTATCCTTTAACCTTTTCAACTTCAATTTCCTTTTACTTCCAGCCAATTTTTATTTCTTTATCTCGTTCTCTCTCTTTCAGTAAATACAGAACCCATTTTTCTTGATCCTCTTTCAGTCGTTCCCTCCACTTTACCACACAGTCTCTTGGATCTCATTAATGTTAGTTAATCACGGTTATGCCAAAGTGTTTTAAAGTATAAGAAAATATCGTCAAAATATAAATTGAGTGGTTTTATGTCCAAAACAGACTTCACAGGGCAGGCTTATTTAATTGTTTATAGCTTAGCCTACCTCATGTAGAACTATATTACAGGTGTGACACAAACTGATATATGTTTATTAATAACAAATATTAATATTTTTGTATAACTTAACCATTATAAATGATAACCTAATCCATAACCTTTCTCCCACTGAATATAAAAGAAGTTTAAAGGATAAGATTATTTTTTAGAAAACTTTTACCTATTTTTTTTTGTTATGGGTGTGACAAAGATACAGACTTTATTAATAAAGTTAGTAAAATTGAAGGTATTTTACCTGAAAACACAAACTTTCAGTTGCAGATAGAAGAAATCTTTGTTGTTTATGTAGCACATACAAAAATATGTTATGTCTTCTTAGAGGGAAAAATCATTGGTGCCAAAATAGCCACATCTTATGACAAAATTACTTTCTTCACAGTCACATACATTTCTCATCTCATAATAAATTGAATATGTAAAAATAAAAATAAATCAAGGCTGTTTCACTTAAATATAACCTTCGTGCAACCCAACTAACGAACAACAATAATTTTTAAACATTAAAAAAAAAATTACCCTTATGTCTGCTTCCTCATGGAATCCACCAATGCCATAATGTAATATGTCACAAAATGACATCATTTGAAGGCAGTAAGTTGCAAGCACCTGCATCATGTGTGCTATAGTCTTAAGGCATAACTGCCATCTACAGGGAGATTTGGGTTTGAATCCTGATTATGTGCATTAAGGGTAATTTTACCGTGGTAAAAATGTGAGTACATTTTCTCTAAACACCATAATCATCCCTACTTAATTAGTGTAATTATGTAGATGGACTGACTGGGTAGTAAGACACAATGTACACATATATAAATAAGTTAAATATATTGTGATAAAATAAATTTATTTAATGACTATTTGATTAGGTCCTATGTTATTAAAAAGATATCTTTTTTCGGAAAGTTATAAATTGTTTTTTTGGCTCAGTTGCACGACTAAAAGGGGCTAAGTAGAAGTAATGTTATTCATAATTATTTTTTTTAAATTTTGATGATTTCTTTTGTTGCAGAGACAAGTCTGATCTAAAAATCGAAGAAAATCATTTGAAAGAAATATGTATCGCAAGAATTAAAGAAATGCTAGAACGACAAGCCACCATCTTACAGAGAAGAAAGTTAGTATATATAGCTAATAATAATAGTTGGAGGTATACCACACACAATAAGAACAAGATAACAATATATACGTTTACAAAGGGAAACCATACACAGGCTTTGGGCGAACATACAACTTCATAGTTGCATAAATGACCATCTTTTCAGCAAGTGAACATGGCTCCTGCATTGCCACTTAAGGCAGAAGACATTATTTAACACAAGAAATAAAGCAAAAAGCATATCAGTTAAATAAACCACAATAAAGTTGGTCACACTGATAAATACCTACTAATCTAACCCCTTAGGCTTGGTCAGATTCAAAACGAAGTTTAAGAAAGATTAATGTTACAAGCATTAGTTTTATAAACAAAACCACAATATTAATATATTTAATTTATGTAAATTTGTTTTAATTTATCAAAAACTATAATGTACAATTGAATCTAGCTCCAAGGAATTTACGTTTAACTAGAAATCTTCAAAACGAAGAGAAAAAAAAAGATTATTTAAAGTTCCAGAATTCGTAATATAAATTATTATTATTATTATTTAGCATCTTGTTTTACTACTCGTTCGGGTTATACATCGTAATATAAATTAAAACAAACTAAACTTTATATATATATATATATATATAGAGAGAGAGAGAGAGAGAGAGATAATATATATAATGACCAGAAAGGTAATGAGTTTAAAATCGAGAGTGAATTTTTAAAAGTAAAAAATAAATCAATATAAGTTATTTTAAAGTCTGAAAAAGAGATTTGGAAATAAATAATGGGTATACCAAAGCACAGCGCAACTCCTTGTCATACAGAACCGAGTTTTCCCGAGCAACCCAAACTACCCCTAGATATATTGTGGTCAAATACATTTCAGTAACTTAAACACAATGAGTGATGGTGAGAGTTAGAAAGGACCAATGAGGAACTTAGATTCCTAAAGGAAGAATAATCACGGTATCTGGAGGGGGGTTAGATTGCTCGACTCGTCAGTAGGAGTCACTGGGTTGACGAGCAATAGCGAGGGCCATCAGTCAACATGTTCCAGAGCGGTCTTGTCAAATTGGGCAGGAACTTGGTGAGCTGGAGCTATCTTAGCCAATGCTACAGAGGCACGGAAATCACATTAGCAATAAAAGTTAATTGTTTTGCAATTTATTTATTCAAAGGAATCCCTACAAATTCTAACTATAAATTAATAGAAAATACCAATTGAAAATGCTATAATATGTGAAAATGTTCTTTACACATAAAACATTTTTTTTTGATAAATTTATAAATCTTTTGTCCTGAACACAAAAAAAGATTATCTGTTTTGAATCAATTTCGGTTAGTACTAGAATTACCAACTTTAGTAAACAGCCTTAAGTTCATTGACAATATTTTCTCATTACAAAAAGAGATCAAGGAATAGTCAGCATTAAAAAAAATATTGGCATCTATGAGTGTTTATTCAGAATTGTTTATAGGTCAGTATAATGGTTTAATAAGTGAGTAGAGGACTTGTTACAAATGTGGTGGTGAAGGGGAGCCTACCCAGGGGGTCCTGCTTAGTTTCTAATACTCAATCCTGATCTCACCATCTAGTGGTGTAACCTGGTGAAGGTTGGGTTAAACCCTAGTAGAAACCAGGTCAGGTGTGGACGAGAGACAAGAGACTGGCCAACAAGCTTGGAACAGGGTCTGGCCAGTTGGCTGGGAGTGAGAGGACTGATAGACTGGCTAACAAGCTTGTAATGTCTGGCCAGTTGGCTGGGAGTGAGAGGGCTGATAGACTGGCTAACAAGCTTGGAACAGGGTCTGGCCAGTTGGCTGGGAGTGAGAGGGCTGATAGACTGGCTAACAAGCTTGGAACAGGGTCTGGCCAGTTGGCTGGGAGTGAGAGGACTGATAGACTGGCTAACAAGCTTGTAATGTCTGGCCAGTTGGCCACCCATAGCCTCAGTTAGGGAAGGTTACCACCAAGAGAAGGTCTACCTGAGGACCTATAAGCGGCAGCATCGATACTCAGGTGTAGGCCACGACAGGCTTAGTAAGCCGGTGGATGAGACAAACCAAAGTACTTGAGAAAATAAAGAAAGTAAAATGCAGGATTGTAAAAATTGTTGACAAACAAAAGCTGTGAATAGGGACTCTGAACACTGGCACACTGACTGGAACAGTGGAGGAGATCATGGACATGAAGGATGAGAGGTGGGGGAATGTCCTGAGCCTGAGTGAGACCAAGTGGAGAGGGAGTGGCATGAGGTGGAGGAGATTGTGGACATGAGTGATGAGAGGAGGGGGGATGTCCTGAGCCTGAGTGAGACCAAGTGGAGAGGGAGTGGCATGAGGTGGAGGAGATTGTGGACATGAAGGATGAGAGGAGGGGGGATGTCCTGAGCCTGAGTGAGACCAAGTGGAGAGGGAGTGGCATGAGGTGGAGGAGATTGTGGACATGAAGGATGAGAGGAGGGGGGATGTCCTGAACCTGAGTGAGACCAAGTGGAGAGGGAGTGGCATGAGGTGGAGGAGATTGTGGACATGAAGGATGAGAGGAGGGGGGATGTCCTGAACCTGAGTGAGACCAAGTGGAGAGGGAGTGGCATGAGGTGGAGGAGATTGTGGACATGAAGGATGAGAGGAGGGGGGATGTCCTGAGCCTGAGTGAGACCAAGTGGAGAGGGAGTGGCATGAGGTGGAGGAGATTGTGGACATGAAGGATGAGAGGAGGGGGGATGTCCTGAACCTGAGTGAGACCAAGTGGAGAGGGAGTGGCATGAGGTGGAGGAGATTGTGGACATGAAGGATGAGAGGAGGGGGGATGTCCTGAACCTGAGTGAGACCAAGTGGAGAGGGAGTGGCATGAGGTGGAGGAGATTGTGGACATGAAGGATGAGAGGAGGGGGGATGTCCTGAACCTGAGTGAGACCAAGTGGAGAGGGAGTGGCATGAGGTGGAGGAGATTGTGGACATGAAGGATGAGAGGAGGGGGGATGTCCTGAACCTGAGTGAGACCAAGTGGAGAGGGAGTGGCATGAGGTGGAGGAGATTGTGGACATGAAGGATGAGAGGAGGGGGGATGTCCTGAACCTGAGTGAGACCAAGTGGAGAGGGAGTGGCATGAGGTGGAGGAGATTGTGGACATGAAGGATGAGAGGAGGGGGGATGTCCTGAACCTGAGTGAGACCAAGTGGAGAGGGAGTGGCATGAGGTGGAGGAGATTGTGGACATGAAGGATGAGAGGAGGGGGGATGTCCTGAACCTGAGTGAGACCAAGTGGAGAGGGAGTGGCATGAGGTGGAGGAGATTGTGGACATGAAGGATGAGAGGAGGGGGGATGTCCTGAACCTGAGTGAGACCAAGTGGAGAGGGAGTGGCATGAGGTGGAGGAGATTGTGGACATGAAGGATGAGAGGAGGGGGGATGTCCTGAACCTGAGTGAGACCAAGTGGAGAGGGAGTGGCATGAGGTGGAGGAGATTGTGGACATGAAGGATGAGAGGAGGGGGGATGTCCTGAACCTGAGTGAGACCAAGTGGAGAGGGAGTGGCATGAGGTGGAGGAGATTGTGGACATGAAGGATGAGAGGAGGGGGGATGTCCTGAACCTGAGTGAGACCAAGTGGAGAGGGAGTGGCATGAGGTGGAGGAGATTGTGGACATGAAGGATGAGAGGAGGGGGGATGTCCTGAACCTGAGTGAGACCAAGTGGAGAGGGAGTGGCATGAGGTGGAGGAGATTGTGGACATGAAGGATGAGAGGAGGGGGGATGTCCTGAACCTGAGTGAGACCAAGTGGAGAGGGAGTGGCATGAGGTGGAGGAGATTGTGGACATGAAGGATGAGAGGAGGGGGGATGTCCTGAACCTGAGTGAGACCAAGTGGAGAGGGAGTGGCATGAGGTGGAGGAGATTGTGGACATGAAGGATGAGAGGAGGGGGGATGTCCTGAACCTGAGTGAGACCAAGTGGAGAGGGAGTGGCATGAGGTGGAGGAGATTGTGGACATGAAGGATGAGAGGAGGGGGGATGTCCTGAACCTGAGTGAGACCAAGTGGAGAAGAAGTGGCATGAGGGAATTAAGGAAGGGATACATTTTGTATTGGATGGGAAATTATGAAGGGAAGAGAAACGGAGTAGGCCTCGTAGTGAGATAAGGGCTGCAGGGGGAGGTGGACGTGATGAATGACTAGATGGTAAAGATGTCACTAACAAATACAGGGAAAAAAGGACACATTCAAGGAAGAATTAGAAAGACATATGAGGAAATAGTGGCAGATAATAATGGGGATCTTAATGTAAAAGTAGGAAAAGAAAGAGGATGGCTTGAGAAAGTGTCAGGAAATGATGAATGGGGAGAGAGAAATGCTGAAATTATGTACACAAAATATAATGAAGGTGACAAACATTTGGTCTGAGAAGGAACGAGATCACTAGATACAGTTTGTATGGGGAGTTTTAAGATTAAGAATGAGAAAACAGAGGAAGAATATAGGGAGAAGAAGAGAAGAGCGAAAAGTGTGGTATGATAAGCCGGGAAAGATTGGATGCGAAACTGGACAGAGATGTGGAAGTAAGTAAGAAGGTGTTAAATAGCCAGGTAAGAAACGGGAGTAAATAAAAGACAATAAATTAGAATGATGGCTGAAGAAAGAAGAATGATAAAGACGGGAGAATAAAAAAAGGAACTATGTTTTCTGACCCACTAGGTGCTTAAAACTCTCAAAGAGATTGAACCTTGTTCCGCACATTGACATATTCAACTGACGTTTTTGCGACGTAAAGACTGCCGTGCTTTCAGCGTCTGTATAGAATAGCCCTTATGAACAAACTAGTTGGTCCAATAATTCACATCTTATCTTGTGGAGTTGCTCCATGACAGTCTAAGTTAAATGCTAACAAAGTTTAAGTGTTTGTAATATTAATTGAAGTGAATTGTTTGTAGGGACAAGGAGACCCTGAAGAGCTGGAGGAGGGACGTGGCCAGGTTCAGGTGCAAGAAGATGATTAAAAGTAGGTCCACTTAATACTAACTTTCTTTGGTACACTGCATCTTACAATAACCTTCTTTGGAGCAGTCATCCACCGATTCTAGTCAAACTTATTAATAGGGAATACAATAAACTTCTTTGGAGCATTCGTCCACCAATGTGAGTCATACTTATTAACAGGAAGTAGAATAACCTTCTTTCGAGCGTTCGGCCACCAAGGCAAGTCAAACTTATTAACAGGGAGTAGAATAAGCTTCTTTGGGGCATTCGGCCACCAAGGCAAGTCAAACTTATTAACAGGGAGTAGAATAACCTTCTTTGGAGCATTCGGCCACCAAGGCAAGTCAAACTTATTAACAGGGAGTAGAATAACCTTCTTTGGGGCATTCGTCCACCAAGGCAAGTCAAACTTATTAACAGGAAGTAGAATAACCTTCTTTGGAGCATTCGGCCACCAAGGCAAGTCAAACTTATTAACTGGGAGTAGAATAACCTTCTTTGGGGCATTCGTCCACCAAGGCAAGTCAAACTTATTAACAGGGAGTAGAATAACCTTCTTTGGAGCATTCGTCCACTAAGGCAAGTCAAACTTATTAACAGGGAGTAGAATAACCTTCTTTGGAGCATTCGGCCACCAAGGCAAGTCAAACTTATTAACAGGGAAGTAGAATAACCTTCTTTGTGCTGTAAAATATTATTTAATTTAGCATCATGATTAATCTTTGTCAGCTCATGATTCCATTTAGAGAATTCTTCAATAGATTAAATTGAAATTGACACGCAAGAAATAAAACTATAAAACTAAAAACTTTGTAATTTGGATATACATATAGTTTTTCACTGGCTGAAAACTTACAGTTATATTGTTTTCACTCTTGTGTTATGTAGGAAACCACACGCCGATGTAATGGCTGACTTACATTTCTAAGTTGCTTGCTGTCCATAGAATGACACATGTTCTTAGTAATATTTTATAAGGTTTCATCACGATCACGGTCTAGGACTGTTGTTTCATCTTCACCTGCCATGCCATGTCATGCCAGTATTCATATCTAGGCACTGTTTAACATTATAAACAAAATGGTAGGCCCACCTCTCATTTTCCCATGAAAACAACTTTGAGGACACTTCACATTAGCGGAAATGTCCAACTTTGATAATATCCCTCCGTCTATTTGTGATATAAAATAACTTAGCATTGTAAAGTTGTAGTACTATTAAAAATAAAAATCTTTTATTTGAAATAGAAAAGAGTGAATTGACTGTCTTTACCGGACATAAATGTACTCCATTCTCAAACTTCCAATCTACAGACCTTTGTGCTTATAGATATGTTACTCTTCCTCTCGAGGTACATTTTGTTTTATTTGGAAGAAGTTACTAGAAAGATGGATAAAAACATATAAAAAGAACAAACACAAAAAGTTTTTACAATGAAAAGAACATAGTTGACACTTTACATTGCTGCCACTGGACAAAGAAGTAATGGTTACCTCTTGAAGAAAATTGATTGCTACCACACATTCCCCTGATCCAAATTTCATTCTATCCTCGGAACTCATCAGGAGGGAGTGTAAGACGCTCAATGCAACTCTCTCAAAGACAGGTCCATATTACAGCGAGGTCCTTGCTTTGCAAAATGTGTGATAATTTCTTGTGAATCAATATCCATCTCTTGGTGAATAGATGTAAATGAAAACCCTGTCAAACAATCTTCAACCTCCTTAGTCTGTCCGGAGCTGCTGTTGATACAGGAAAAGATGCAAAATTGTGAAGGGGGGTTTTTAAATTTGGGGAGAAATTCTCAGTGTATGCAGCAAAAGCTCTGATGGCAGTTGTGCGCCTTAAGATTGTGTATATTTTTTCACACTTTTTCTTCAAGATTGAGAATTGTGTATGTTTGGTAGAGTCCTCAGCACAGAAACCATGTGGTCTAATAAAGGGATGTAACGTTAGGATCTGAAATAAACTATTGACGAGGTTGTTGGCATGTTCACCCTTCCTATATTTCTATCATTGTTTCTCTTTTGTCACTATCGCAGCAGCATCAAACTCACTCCTTTCTCGTGATTGAGCCAGTAAGTTATCAATATGTGAGGAACATTCACTTACATCTTTGTTCAGATGGAAGAGGGAGAGGTTGATCCTGTAATTCCCCCCTCCCTTAAATATGGTCCTGCTAAAAGACGAAACCAAAACACATAATGGAGAAAAAGGAAATCGGTGAAGAATGATAGGACACATACTACTAAATTATTATTGAAAGTTAAATAACACTGATAATAAAAATCAACTAACTTGAATTCACTCACATGTCACCATTGATCGAAGGTGATGGAAGAAATGGTTGGACTGGTAGATATATTTTGTTATATTAAAAACACTTCAAAATTAAGCTATTTTTTTATTCATTCACTAAATTTTAACTTCAACCCTCAGTACATCTAACTGGGATCAAGCCACAATCTCCCCATCCTCGGCAGTCCAGTCTACTTCGAGATTGACGCCTTAAACCATACAGCCAATGAGCGGATCATACACACTAGCCCATTCATTTAACATATTACATTTTACACACATCAGCTTTTATTTATAATAACTAGTTCTAATAAATAACACTTACCAAATATTTAATATTTGATATGATGAAAGACATTCTTTAAATACCTTCCCCATCAGCCATTTAACCTGGGTGTTATCTCTTCGAGATATTGTCTGCACAATACAGTAGGAAAACAAAACCCAGATGAAGCTGTATACATCCTGGCTCCCTAGCAGTTTAGTATCAATGTGACTGACAGAAAGTTCAAAATAACTAGATTTGAGTCAAATCCACTGTTTTACTAATCTGAATCTCCAATTTACCCTCAAATCTCATACCCAAATCTTGGAAAAAAACTAAGAACATAAGAGGAAATATAAATACGATAGAAAATAGAAATAGTAACTAAATTCTTTCTTATACATTCATTATAACATTCATACATTCAGTTAAGTGTTAAATTACTGGTCTGGGGCCTGGTTGTTGAGTTCATCTTATAATTATAATTGCTTCTGAACCACCAACAGGAAATATTAGAGCTATAAAACAAATTTCAACTGAAAAATTGAAAGAGTTAAGGATTCAAATCCTCAAATCTCGAATATCCTTAAGGATTTGAATGTCCCATCCCTAAAAACAGCTTTCACCAGCAAACTCTTGTTCCCTAGTTTTATTGACGCTTCTCTCCTTGAAATCTAATTGGTTGTAACAAGATATATAAAAAAAATTAATTTTGGAAGAAATTTCCACAAGGTACAAAACAGTCAAAAGTATAATTTAATCATAACAAATGTGACTACTTGTTGGAATCATGCAGATCCTGTGTTGCCTTATGACACAAACCCTCGCTACATGACAATGCTAAGTAGAGCGGAAATGATGGAGCCGACAGCTACCAGAGAAAACATCACACGAATCAATAATACAACCAAGTAAGTACAGATATAACATTGTTGCTTCACTACTACCACAACAATGCTCTCTCATCCATTTACTATTTATATGTAGTTACTTTTTTAGCACCGCGTCTTACTACCTGTTCAGGTTATAGCATGTGTACTAATTACGGGTGACCTGGTGGTCTAGGGGTAAGGTGTCAGACTTCTGTGCTGGGGGTCCGGGGTTTAATCCTCGGTCCCAGCACAGATTTATCTGATTGCCGAACCCTTCCTTCACCTCTGACAAGATGTGTATTAATCACAACTCTTGAATGTGTGGAATTCCAGGCCTCCACCGTGGTTCAGATGCCACGTTAGACTGTAGGTCCTCCATTTCATCTCACAATAACCCTTACATTGCACATTAGCGTAAGTGCGTATAACACGAACGGGTAGTAAGACGCGGTGCTAATAATAATAATAATACTAATTACGCTAATGAGTTAGGGATGAGGAAGGTGGAATTTAGAGGATGTGTACCCGCATTTATGTGAATGGAGAGCTGAAAACCACCCTCAGTACTCCCATCTTGGATTCAAACCCCAATCTCCCTTGTCATTGGCAGTCTAGTCTAACACGACCATGCAATCACCGACTCACATATTTCCTTGTTCTTATTACACAAAGGAATTCTATTTGCAACAAGATCATCACTCACCAATCTGTTAGTATTATTGTCTTCTTGCCTTGAATGTTCTTTTAGGACTGCAGATGAGCAAATGGCCGAGCTCTTTGTTTCTCTGAGGAACTTAGAAGAATCCAGGAAGTCCTACATACTTTCTCCTCGTTCTGAGCAGAATGTCATACAGGGGGAAATAAGAAAGGTATGTGATAATTTACGATTATTATTTTGTTAGTTTTATTACCTGTGATTCGAATCTATTTACTGAATTGTTAGTAATAATGATAAATTTAGTCACAAGTATTTCAAATTATTTGATTTAACTTTTGTAGGAAAATCTCTTATCACTTTTTGGGGTACATTTTGTTATATTTGGAAGAAGGTACAGGAAAGAGGGATGGCAAAAATTAAAACAGAACAAACACAATTTGACTTTTACAACTAAATTAACACATTTCAAACTTTAAATTGCTGCCACTGGACACAGATGCACTGACTGCTTCATGAATAAAATCAATTGTAATCCCCCAAATCTGACAAAAGAAACCTAGTTCGAAGGATTGGACGGTAAAACTAATTTTTCTTCCAAGACTACATACATGGCATAGTAATAGTACAACACCTAGGTCTAAAAATGACTACAGGACAAATCAATGGTCAAGGTTAACATAACAATAACACCAATTTATTGAAAACTATTTAAATAATCTCTCTAGGGAAAACCTATATTGAAATTGTCACGTGTCATCTGCAAGTGTGAGTGAACCACCGAACCTAAAAGGAGTTTGTGAGTCTAAAAAACAACAATAGATAGCGCCAAAATAATCTCTCTAAGGAAAACCTATATTGAAATTGTCACGTGTCATCTGCAAGTGTGAGTGAACCACCGAACCTAAAAGGAGTTTGTGAGTCTAGAAAACAACAATAGATAGCGCCAAAATAATCTCTCTAGGGAAAACCTATATTGAAATTGTCACGTGTCATCTGCAAGTGTGAGTGAACCACCGAACCTAAAAGGAGTTTGTGAGTCTAGAAAACAACAATAGATAGCGCCAAAATAATCTCTCTAAGGAAAACCTATATTGAAATTGTCACGTGTCATCTGCAAGTGTGAGTGAACCACCGAACCTAAAAGGAGTTTGTGAGTCTAGAAAACAACCATAGATAGCGCCACTGGAGGTTATGGAAATTCATACACAATTGCTAGTGTGTCTGTAAATAGTACCTGGATGAAGAAACTCATTTAATGAAACTGTAGAGATTGTGTCTTGTCATATCATCTTGAGTTAGCCTGTTTATTAGATTGTAAGAGTTCATCTGTTTTGTTATTTTATGTTTGTTTGTGGACTCAACCAGGTTAGTGAAAAGTGCTCCCTACGCAAATGGATTAGAGAGATTGTGCAAGTTTTTACGCAGAGAGAAGCAGGGGCTTATTAGACCATGTGGACATCAAAGGGAGTTGTCTATATTTAACTATGGAAAATAAATTCAAAATAAGTTTTTTGTTTCATAATATTTATTTTAAATGACCGAAGTTAAGCAATTTTAATAGGTTTTTTTTTAAAAAATGCTGGAAATTCAAATCATTCCTTGAATAGTCCCAAAATTCCCTGAGAATTTCCAGATTTTTCATGCAAAGAGAAATTCCAGGTCTTACAGACTAGTAGACATCCTGTATAAATGCAATTAAAATAAATGTGTACTATTTCAATAATGACCTAATCTATTTATTTTCAGATTAATGAACTTCAGAAAAAACTACAGTCGTTGAAGTTTTTAAATGAAAAAGAGTGCAAGTTGTGAAAAAAAAAGTAAGAAAATATTTTAGTGAGAGAATAAAGTAAATTATTTTCATGGTCGATAAAAACTATACAAAAAAATTTGTTAGTACTTAGATTTTTTAACTTGTAAATGTGTGATGTTTTTATCAATTTAAAATGATTTTATAGTCAAAATTACAAATTGTAAAATGTATTCTTCTAAAAATATCTGGTCTTGCTATTTAGAGAGGAGCTTTTAAATTAACACAATAATCACAAATATATCTTAACCTATCTGGATAATTAGTAGCTTTTAATCTAAGGTATGTTTTTAAAAATTAAAACATCTCTTGGTTCAAATATTGGTGCATTTTCCCCTAGAGCGATAATTTTCATCACTCGCAAAATCAAAATTTCTGACAGGAATATTATCTTAATATAATTATTGTATAAAACATGTAAAGAATGTTTACAATGAAATATCAAAGGTTTTATATCTTTGCAACCAGATTAATGTGATTAAAAATATATTAATACAAGAATACTCTTTGTCATATTTTTTTTATCAAACCCTGCTTCGGATTTACAAATGCGACGATCTTGTAGCTCAGTGGATGGGCCAGTCAACCATGTGACCATAAAACTTCCTTATAGCTTGAATCATACTTTAAAACTTTTATAAGAGGAATATCGATGTATCTTGTTTAGATGTTTGTATATTGTTCTATTGTTTGACCAGTACTATTAATTCTCTACTTGATGTTTCAGTCCTCTACGCTATATCTTTGGATAGTGCTCCTTTTATCTAGTTTCTCTATGTCTCGAAATCAAAGTATTTGTTTTTTGTTTTGTGATTTGATTACTATTTTTGAGGTTTATACTGTTATTTGGTTTTTTCCTTATTTTTCCTCTCTTGGAGGCAACAAGAACATACCTGGACCACTTTAGGTCTATTGTTTTCCCGCCAAGTGTCGCTGGCGTGGTTTTTTTAGCTCTGCCGATTTAGTCGTGCCGTGCACGGAGACTCGATCTAGACAGAAGTGAAAAAGGTTCCGTGAACTCTCACCCGAAAGTGGTCTAGTTTTATTCGTGTGTGTTACTGAAGAGGACTGAGCCAAGACACTAGCAGTCAGACCACATAAAGTGAAGGTGAGTTTTCTCTATCCATTCCCATTCCACCATACAGTTCATTTGTCTGTGTTCGTAACACTGGTCCTCCAGAACTTTCTTTTTGTTTTCATTCATTGGGAATTATGCTACATTAGGGATATAAAAAGTATTGATATTTTACTAATATCGATATTTTCCTTTTGATACTAGTATTTTTTACTCGATACTTTTACTGATATTAGTACTCACACTCCAGTATCGAAAGAAACAATTTTTTTGTCATCTTCACCCATGCTAGGATTAAATGTTTACTAGAGTGGATTGTGGCGGAAGAACAAATAACACTATTTCTCAATTCTCACTCATTTTCTGCAGGACAAGCAAGAAGCAACTCTAGCATTCAATCTCTTTTAGCACATCATAATTCTTAGCCGTACTTTCATCTTTATTTATCAATACAGCCTGATGTCTGGGCGAGTGCAGACTAGTCTACTACCCCTCTATCAATGATCACGGTCATCACAAACTAAACAAAAGAAGGTTTTGTTCAGCTCATTAAACTCGCTCAACTTAAAGGTGCCCGAAGCAAATGAAGCAGAAAAGTTTATGTGCATTGTTTAAGTGGATGAAGCAGGACAGAGCGTTCATTCTTGTAGTGTTTTTCAATAGTTAATAATCTTTATTGATAGAGAATATAAAAGACAAATGTAATTAAAAAATGGCACCTCCACAAGGGAATTATGGAAGTTTTTTTAAGAAGTTGGATAGTGTAAAAACATGTTTTAAAATTTTGTAACATTGCAACATGTTACATCATACTACCCCACACCCCCATCTTAAGCGTGACGCAAAGGTTTTCCTCAAGAGTCATACTACCCACTCCATATGAAGCCTCAATAGTAATAAACTTCCTGCAATAGTAAGCTTATCTATTGTAGTCCTATGTAGACTGTCTTTAATATGAACGATATCAAACAAGAATGAAACTCCCCTACAATCACAAAATGGTTATGTGCTTACTTCTTGTATTTCTTCTGGATAGAACAACCTTCAAGACTGGAAAGCCACCTTGCGTCAAGTCAATGAGCGGGTAAGATAGAGCAGCCATGGGCCAACATCTGAGGTTTCGAGCGGACAGGTCAAATTGGAACTGACCGTTGGAAGCCACCGACCAATGTGAACATTCCCCCCTTCCAACCCTAAGCGACTAAAAACACTATTTAAACCTTGCGGTTCTTAAACTCAGAGACTATTATTTATCTACACCTCCAAGAAAAGTCATGTCTTAGATTATTACTTATCTACACCTTCAAGAGAAAGTCATGTCTTAAACATACTTATTCATCGCCGTCTGGACAAGTCCTGTCCTGGACTTGGACAATTTACAGGATGATGACGTATTGTGTTATATTTTTTATATCAAAGTTAATTTAATAGACTTGAATTATGGCTAATTCAATTTTGAATTAATGTAATATAATGTAATGTAATATTCTGGAATAAGCCAAAATAACCATAAATTATTTACTTTATTTTTTATGAAACTAAATTTAATTACGAGACAGTTAATTGGTTTTGCCGCCACTTGGGTGCTAGTGTCAGTGAAGTCACATATATATTAGATTGTTTCATTTTTTAACTTGTTTTGTTAGAAGTATTTAATTTAAATTGGCAGAGTTTTGATCACTAAGTAAATGTAAATTCCTCCTTTTTTTTTTGTATAATGTTTTCATATTTAATTGATGTTTGGTTTAGACTAAATAATTTATCAAATTATTTAATTAGACCAACTTGTGGTTTAACTAGTCATATTTTTTTTGCTAACAAGTAGAGTACTTGTTAACAACCTTCGTTGTGTCGAAATTTAATAGTCCTGCGGGAGTTTGACTTAATGCCGGTAAGCCAAACTCTCGTTATATTTAAAATTATTTAACTTTAACTCTGTCTGTATTCAATGTGATGAAGCAGACACTTTGGTAACCATTTTAAAGATGCCCACTAGGCTCTTTTTTTGTATTCAAATAGATATCAGTCTAGATATTTCTAAACATATGATTTGTTTAAATATTCAAACATTCAAGATTGTGTTGTCAATATTCACTGTTGTGAAGCTGACAGTGTAGTTTGGTCGAGTTGTTGTCTCTTCAAGACAGACCGACTTGACTTAAATTTACATTTGATGTGGAAACATTCACATGATATGATTTTCAACAAACTTCCTATGGATTTTTGAGGCCATGTAATTGATTGTTTCTGTTGATATCTTGAATAAGACATTCATGTTGTTATTTAATTGTTGCTAATGTCTTGCTTTCTTTGTCTTATATCTCATGTTAGCTTACCCCTCACCTTCCTTCTAGTCTAGTGTGGCTGTAGCTAAGAGGTAGAAGAGTGGGTGGTAACAATTTGTTTGAAAATCCTAAAAACCATTATAATTTTCAGTGTTTAAATAAATAATGAAATACATTTATACTGCAAAAGTTAAAATTATTATTACTAAATAAAAAAAAAACTTTTTCCAGATTACTCGCCTCGGTGGCGTAGTTGGCTAACGCGCTAGTCGTGTTGAGCTCGACCGCCGAGGACGGGGAGATCGAGGTTCGAATCTCGGTCGGGTGAATTGGAGGTAGTTTTTCCTAAATGGTTTTCCACTCTCCCTCCACGCAAATGCGGGTTCACTTTCTCTAAATTCAACCTTCCCAATTCCTAATCCATTAGAGTAATTAGTATTTAAGCGTATAACCCGAACGGGTAGTAAGACGCGGTGCTAAATATTATTATTTTTCCAGATTAAAATTTCGACTGATTCTTACTGTTATCGATACCACATCCTTAATCTTGTTCTCTGTAACCCCCATCAGGGTTGCCACCTTGTCTACGTAACCCCCATCGATGTTGCCACATTGTCTACGTAACCTCCATCAGAGTCTACAAGAGATCGGGTGCTAAACTGATTGGATATGTGGACGCAGACTGGGGAGGAACTCAAGAAGACTGGAGATAATAAACAGGCTACATTTTTCAAGTGTCTGGATCTGCCGTGACGTGGGAGACAAGAAAACAATCCACCCTGGCTCTTTCAAGCACTGAAGCAGAGTACATGGCTTTCACGGACACAGCTAAATATAGTTTACTTGCTGAACTTGTTAAAATAAATTAGTCTCTTGAGTGTCGATTCAAAATAAACCCTCGTTTATTGTGACATTCAAAGAGCAGAAAAGTTAATGCATAATCCCCTGTACCACTCGCGTACCATACATACTGACATTCAACATCACTATGTATGCAAAGTTTTCGAACGAGGAGAAATTAACCTGAAGTACAGTCCAACAAACGAGATGATGGTTGAAGTTCTTACCAAAGCTGTTTTCAGACCGAGCCATCATAAGTGTGTACAAGGAATCGGAGAAACATTAATACGCCAATGCTCTAACCACTGAGCTATCCAGGATTCGTCCTGTGCCCATGGTCATTAAGCCAAAGGTCCCGGGTTCGATTCCCGTGTCCAGGTGTCATTTTTCAATTTTCAGAATGATATCTAACTGAACCAACTACCATTAATATAGCTTCGGCTATTTACACTTAATAAATTAATAATAATAAAGCACCTAAATTGAGTTAATTATTTTGTGTGAAAGGGGCACCCCAAAATTACTATAGTCGACCCTGACTGCACCACTTTGTTAATTCATGACATATACAGTAGCCCCATGGCTTCTTTGGTGCTGACTAACAGTTCACAGCTGACTGTCAGAAGTGACAGCTGCTAAACACATGTCTTTTTCAGATCATATGGTTCGGCGTAGGGATACATAATTTGGTCCGGTAGCTTTTCAAAGCCATCAGCGGTCAGTCAGCACCAAAGAAGCCATGGGGCTACTGTATCTACTCCTCTCAATGATCAAATTGTGGCACATATAATTATAGCTTTTAAGTTGCTCTGGAGCAATCTGTGGACATACTTTGGATGCATTAAAACAACAATATTGTAACATAATGTGAGTATTTTTATACAACGAGAGGAACTGCACGATACAAAACATGATAGTACAAATATCAACATTACAATGCCAGAATTAAAATTTTGGTGATTTTGTGTATAAACAACAGTCTATAAACATAAAATTAATTCATCAATAGCAAGTAAAATTATCTCATAAAATCCACTGCATGTGATGGACGTACATTTTGTTTTCTAATTATTTGTCGTTTGTAACAAAGAGCAACGATGATGTTGATAACACTACAACACTTCAGGTATTGTTTTGTCCATAGTCTGCGCATCAAACCTTGCAGAGAAAGTAGAGTTTGACACCAGCTATTAAAAATATATTCATATGAAGAAATTCACTGCCGAAAAACAACTGAAACGATCCCGTGTCACTTGTTAAGTGGAAACTTGAATCTGTTTAGTTTGTCTAGGACTAGGGCCACTTCTGTCTCACTATCAAAGGCTTCTTTCAAGTGGTACAACTTGATGCAGTCTTCCGAGCGACATCCCAGGATTTCCCATCGCTCAAACAGTTTGAGGGCGTTCTTGATCGGGTCCACACACAGACTTTCACCTACAAACAAGTGGTAATGTAGGTTAATTATACTTACTGTGGACTTGAATAAAAACTTTTCAACATCACTAAATTAGCAATTACTTTTGGAAAAATAATCTTTTTCCTTAGTTGATGGTGAACCCGTAGAAATTTTATAATTCACACCATTATATTTATACTATACAATATTGATGTCTTAAATAAAGTTAGGTCGAATTCACTATTTTTCAAATCCAAATTTCCAATTTTACCTTCGAATCCAGAATCTTAGAATAGTTATGAATATAAGAGAAAAAATAAATATAGTCAAGTAATATAAAACTCAAATAGTGCTATAACAAAATGTTAACATTCTTTATTATGATCCATTATCTGACACCTTAGCTATACTGCATTCACGGTAGGAATTACTCTCTGAAAGGTTTTATTTCCTATCAAAATCCTACTATATAATAGCTTTCTGGTAGGGAAAAAGGTCTTTCAGAAAACAATTCCTATGCTGAACAGACTTTAAGTCTGTAGTGTGTTTACCTACTGAGCTGAAGGTCCCAGGTTTGATTCCCGGCATGGTCGAGGACTAGATTTTTAATTTTTTTTTATTTAGCACTGCGTCTTACTACCCGTTCAGGTTATATGCTTAAGATGGGGTGCTAGTGAACGTGAGTTTAGGGCAGTATTTTCGAAGTTTTTATAGCATAAACATTTATTTGGCCAAAATAAATCAAATATTTCTTCTATAGAATCATAGAGTTTAGTTTCCGCACATGCTAGTCTCAACAGTTCTTTAATATCTGTTAAGGGTGTCCTGGAATTTAGTGACAACTTTTTCTCTGCATTTAAAAAGTTTGTCACCAAATGCCGCTATGCTCATGAGAGATATTCAAGGACTGTTGAGATTATCATGTGCAGAAAACTAAACTCTATGTTTCTATAGAAGAAATATTTGATCTATTTTTGCCAAAAAATGTTTATGCTATAAAAACTGCAAAATTAATGCACTAAACTGGCGTTCACTAGCACCCCACCTTAAGTACTATTTACGCTAATGGGTTAGGAATTGGGAAGGTTGAATATAGAGGAAGTGAACCCGCATTTGCATGGTGGAAGAGTGGAAAACAATTTAGGAAAAACCACTCCCAGTTCACCCGACCGAGATTCGAGACTAGATGCCTGTCGTAGAAAAATATGGCTTGAATAAAAAACTGACACAGGATACAGGCTGGAAAAAGTAATGGATGTAAATTTACATAATTATGGAAAGTATCATATTTTCATCCAACATTAAATACTTTAAGAAAATATTTGAACTTTGATTTGGCTTCAAGAATCTCATATTATTCGAAATGAAAAAATGGACTTTGCACACTCAAACCCAATTGTATAATTAAGAGAGAGTTTTATATTGAATAAATGAACTTACCATAAAGCATATCACCATCGTCGAGCTGAGTCTTCATCTCGGCCAATACTTCCATGACAAGGTCCCTCTCTGGGAGTTCTCTGTCCACCAGTCTAGTGATCACCAATGCACTCACCACGTATACATCTAAGAGCGATCTCAAGAGAGTATGTAGGAACTCCAGGTGACTAATAGACTTACTGCTGGTATCCACCTGAAACATAACAATAATACAACTATCCACCAGCTCACTTAGCACAAGGTGACTCATAGACTTACTGCTGGTATCCACCTGAAACATAACAATAATACAACTATCCACCAGCTCACTTAGCGCAAGGTAGCTCATAGACTTACTGCTGGTATCCACCTGAAACATAACAATAATACAACTATCCACCAGCTCGCTTAGCGCAAGGTGACTCATAGACTTACTGCTGGTATCCACCTGAAACATAACAATAATACAACTATCCACCAGCTCGCTTAGCGCAAGGTGACTCATAGACTTACTGCTGGTATCCACCTGAAACATAACAATAATACAACTATCCACCAGCTCGCTTAGCGCAAGGTGACTCATAGACTTACTGCTGGTATCCACCTGAAACATAACAATAATACAACTATCCACCAGCTCGCTTAGCGCAAGGTGACTCATAGACTTACTGCTGGTATCCACCTGAAACATAACAATAATACAACTATCCACCAGCTCGCTTAGCGCAAGGTGACTCATAGACTTACTGCTGGTATCCACCTGAAACATAACAATAATACAACTATCCACCAGCTCGCTTAGCGCAAGGTGACTCATAGACTTACTGCTGGTATCCACCTGAAACATAACAATAATACAACTATCCACCAGCTCGCTTAGCGCAAGGTGACTCATAGACTTACTGCTGGTATCCACCTGAAACATAACAATAATACAACTATCCACCAGCTCGCTTAGCGCAAGGTGACTCATAGACTTACTGCTGGTATCCACCTGAAACATAACAATAATACAACTATCCACCAGCTCGCTTAGCGCAAGGTAACTCATAGACTTACTGCTGGTATCCACCTGAAACATAACAATAATACAACTATCCACCAGCTCGCTTAGCGCAAGGTAACTCATAGACTTACTGCTGGTATCCACCTGAAACATAACAATAATACAACTATCCACCAGCTCGCTTAGCGCAAGGTAGCTCATAGACTTACTGCTGGTATCCACCTGAAACATAACAATAATACAACTATCCACCATCTCACTTAGCGCAAGGTGACTCATAGACTTACTGCTGGTATCCACCTGAAACATAACAATAATACAACTATCCACCAACTCGCTTAGCGCAAGGTAGCTCATAGACTTACCGCTGGTATCCACCTGAAACATAACAATAATACAACTATCCACCATCTCACTTAGCGCAAGGTAACTCATAGACTCCCTGGAATGTGTTTTGCATCGAGGGACAGGGTACAGGACGGAAGCAGAACACAGGCGAGTGAAATGAGATTTCAGATAAGTATGATCAGGGTGACCAAATTTGACAGGATGAAAACTGAGGGAGTAAGAGAAATAGTATTGGAAGAACCAGTCAAGTACAGGATAGAGAAGGTATGACTAAAGTGGTATGGTCATGTGAGAAGAATGGAGAGGGAAAGGATGACCAGGAGGAGAGGATTGGGTCAAGGTGGAGGAAGAGAGGCAGTGGAGATACTTTTGTTCCAAACAGACCCAGCTGTTCATGATGATGATGATGTAGGGAAAGTGAAGAACCATTTAGGAAAATACAGCCTCAATACTCCTGGCCAGGATTTGAACCCCTACCTCCCTGTCATTGGTAGATTGATGTGGTTTGTATTATTTGTTTGTTTTATAAATATTACTGTGCATATCCACTGAGCACATGGGACCAGCAGCATGATTAGGGGTGTGATGAGTTTAACAAGCTTTGTCAGCTAAGATATTTTAAAATAGGATGCACTATGTACATTAATGTTTAATTTTTATGATTTTGTGCTTATTGTAAATCATGTCTTAATGTTAACAAGACAAAAAACTAAAATAATTAAAATTGCATGTTGTTATAACAACTTAATTAGTTTAAGTTATACAACTACTGTATATATAATCATTTTTCCAATTAACATTTTTTTTAGAGATAGGTTGAATCCTGTATTTCTCAAATTTGAATCTCTAATCAGATTCTTAAATTTTCTTTCAAATCTCAAATCCAAATTCGAATCCTTGACTCTTTAAAAATGTAAAGTTTTAGTTAAAGTGAAGATATTAAAAAAATCAATATACAAAAAGTTATTTATGGTTTGCTTCTTCTGACAAATGCTACTATATTGATTGTCATGTCTATTACGATGAGAACCAAGAGAAGCAAGTTTAGTACTGTACTGACCCAAAAATAGCACAACCCAAGATTATATTAAAATAACAATCTTTTGAAAGAAAAAAAAATATGTATTACTGAAAATGAATCTTTTGGCTTTTTAATGCTCATATTATTTACAAGTTTTACAAATAAGATTTTGAATTTTTTGCTATAACTAAATCTTAATTCATTCACCGAGTGATACTTTTTAATCATAATCTACAACGTATTATTTATTAATATAACAATTTCATTCTGACCTCATAAGTGAGGTCAGTAGACTATTGAAAACTTATGCCTTTTCTTTGGTCCTGGATACAATTGTACACGTTGGTTTTTTTCATATGTAAAATAAAAGTTGAAATTTAATAGTCATGTGTTCAAAGTATATAAATACACATTGAAAGAATTTATTAAAATAACCAACAAACTGCAATAAATAGTCTATAGAACCATGTGTGAAAAGTAGTAGTAGTAGTAGTAGTAGTAGTAGTAGTAGTAGTAGTAGTAGTGGTAGTAGTAGTGGTAGTAGTAGTAGTAGTGGTAGTAGTAGTAGTAGTGGTAGTAGTAGTAGTAGTAGTAATAGTAATAGTAGTGGTAGTGGTAGTAGTAGTGGTAGTAGTAGTAGTAGTAGTAGTAGTAGTAGTATTAGTAGGAGTAGGAGGAGTAGGAGTAGTAGGAGTAGTAGAGATGATGTTCCTAAGAGGCAGTGAGAATGTAACAAGAGACAGGATTAGGAATTAAATAATTAGGGATGGTTTAAAAGCTATATCTTTAGAAGAGACACTGAAGAAAAAGGTTATTGTGGTTAGGTCATGGGTCATGTGATGAGAATGGAAAAGGACAGAATGGCTAAGAAAGCCTTACAGAACAAAGAGAAGGGTAGAAGACCTATTGGAAGACCATGGACAAGACGGATGGACCAAGGACAGAAGGACATGGAAACTAAAGGAGCGAACTGGAGACACGTGGCTGAGGGAGAAGTTCGGAAAGATCAACAAGAATGGAAGAGGATGTACCAGACGACCCGTAGAGGCAGAAATGTCAGATGATGATGATGATTAGGATTAGTAGGTTTTATTTATTGTATCAGGAGTACATATTTTAAATCATTAAACATGGTTCGGCTAAGCACAATGTGCTTGTCAGCTGGTGCCTCATCATAAATGTCATACATACATGTAATAGTGTAAATATATAATAAATACAATTAATTCCTTTAAGTCTATTCTTACAAAATAACATAAATGGAACAAGGTAAAGGAAAGGTGGAGGAGGTTTGTCTTAAAGAGATATATTATATATTCGCATCCAATGTCCTTTTCCTGTGTTTGTCCTTTTTGTTATAACTTTTACATGTTCCTATTCATGTGTCCTGTTATTCTTTACTATTTTCCATTTTATTTTTGGTGTCTTCTTTTAGGAAGTTGTGTTGCACGTTTCACACTCCTCCCTGATGAGTTTTGGATAGAATGAAACCTAGGTTGGCGGATTGGACGGTGACAATCGATTTGCTTTAAGAGGCAACCATTACCTCAAAATCACATAATTCTAATACTTAATTTAGTTCCTTAAATCTATTATATTACGTTTTATTTAATATTCAAAAACCAATCTTGAGTATATTTCATAGCTTATTTGTCATATTTGGTCACTCTAGTATTATGATTTCATTAAGTAGTGGTAGTGGTAGTAATTTTTGACTTTTGACTATTTCATTATATCAGCCATTTTGGCTTAATGTTAATTTTTGTAATCAGAGTCAAGGTCTATTTTTAAATACCGTTTTTGATGCAGTAAAGAGCAGTATTTGTTATGGAAATTACAAACTATTTTTATATAAGTTATATTGGTATAATTACCTCATTATCAAATGTTTCCAGCCTGTGGCTATGCAAGTTTAGTAAAATGCCCCGAGCTTCCTCTCCCTTGCACACTTTCTATCTGTTCCTCCCATCTCTTTCTTGGCCTCCCCTGCAGTCTTTTTCCCACATACTTAATTTCCAACATTTTCTTCAGTATCCTCTCTTTTTCATATATGATATAACCCAGAAGATGGAGCGACGGACAAAAGGGTAGAGGTGGACATCTGGAATATTCGGGAAAGAAACATGCGCATGATAATATTGTTCTTGATAAGCCTAGATAGTTCCACCTTCTTCCGTAACGTGGGGCGAGCAGCACATCTTCACCATCAAAGTTATTTGTCCTTTGGTACGCCAGTACCCACAATAGACGGTTAGTATTACGATCAACATGTGGCGGGAGGTTGTGTTTAGTCGTGATGTTAAGAGTGTTCCTCTTTGACGCTGCTGGGAGTCCGGTGGGGTAAGTTTAATCATATTTTCGTCCACTCTTATAGCAACATGCTACATATTATGCTCTTATATATTGTATTTAAAAAATTAGGGATGTTGATCTGATCATTGGCTGATTATGGAACAGTCAGTTAAACTGATGATTGTCATTTGAATCTGATTATTTTCACCGATCTTTTGAACTGTGTAAGCGCAAGGTCACTTAGTGAAGATTCCCCAGTTTTCAGACACCTTGATTCCTTGAGAAATAAAAGGTAAGAAAGTACCAAACAAATTTCAACACTGATTCATGACTACTGGACTATGCAAATAATTGCTAACTTAATCAGTTTTATACATATTAACTGAGAACTAACTTTAATAACTTTAAAATATTTGTCATTTAACAGTGTTGTTTGGTTTTAAGTCTATTATTTATGATGTAAATAAAAATAAATTGTTAGTTACTATTCTTGAAAAAGATAAAAACAAATAAACAGAACCTTAGCCTTAAAATAACTTGATACTAGTTTTGAAATAATTATTATAAATTTACTAAAATATTAATAATTAATGCTCATAGTTGAACATTTTAAATTTATATCAAAAAAGGTATCTTATCTATATTGTAATTCTTCCTTCACCACTTTCAAATAGCTGTGACAGCCTAATTAAATTTTTTTACTATAATTTTTTTTTATCTATTAATATTTTGACTCCGAATTTAATGAATAAAAAAAATTTATTCAAAAATTTATGCGTGTCATTTTGTATATCATTTTCATAATATTGTAAAGAAAATAAACCAGATCAGCACCCGTTGTGGCAAGATCGGCAACAGGGATGATTGGCTCAGCCCTAAAAAAATTATTGCAAAAATATTTGATTTTTTAAAATGGTCCATACTTCTCCCTTAATTTTTCCTGTTATACAAAATTCCCTGCCTTTTAAGGGTTTTCCTTGGATGTATCAACCCTGAAATGTTACCTTAATTATCATGGCCGGGATTTTGATAACATGTAATCTTTTCTTTGGGTCGTCACACACAATGGTAATAAGTACATAAACTATGTTCATGATCCCCTGGTTGTAGAAATATATATTTATATACTTTTTGAAATTTTGGAATTTAAAGTCAAATTTTCTTGGTTTGTGTGATTTTTAAGTCAATATTAGGCATTTATGAGTAATTTTAGGGCATTCATGTTGAATAAGTATATTTTTTTATACTATTGATATTTTATATACATCAATTTGTTCAACATACATCAGTTGTCGATGTGAGAAGATAATGTTGACAGTGAACTTTATATCCTTTTTGCTTGTTTGCTTGTAAAATACAAATTCCTGGTGAGATGGCGCAGTTAAGCCTGAGAGGGTTGCGTTGGGAGAGAATAGATTTTTTCTGAGGCAGATATTTGTAAATCAATATTATATTTACCAGAGTTAGAGAGTTTAGTTGTTAAAAGCTTTTCACTGCATAGGTATGTATCGTTTAGTAAAGTGCGTGTTTAATTTACTTGTGTGCAATTAGTACAAGATTTTGTATATATATTTTGGTAGTAATTTGAAAATTTGAAGTCATTCATTAGAATTTTTAGATTATTGAAACCTAGGTCCTGATAATTATTATTTAGTATTATTTTTATAAAATAAAAAATATCAGGGATGAAGAAAGCAATATTTAGTTTTTGGCTAGCCTCAGAAAAATAATTGGTTGAAAGCAAAAAAGAAAACCTATTCAGGCAACACTTAAGAATGGAAACTTTCATAATATAATAGTGTTAATTGAGCAAAAATATTTTTTGTTTTATATATGTAGTGACAGCAGTGAATGCTGTTTACCAAAAATAATCCTGCATGCCATTTCAGGCAGGTTCACCAGTGATCTTGGTTATATTAGAGCCTACTCTGTAATAGTGATACCATGCACTAACACGATGTTTCCAGAAAGAGCTCAAGGTAGAGGTGATGGGACCTGAAAGATGAAGGCTAAGCAAGCAAGGAGTGTATTTTACGTGTTCATTTTATTTGACCACCTTCGTGTCTTAGGTATGCAAGAACGTTAGTGAATGCTTAGTGGACCGATAGTATGGTCCCGAGCACTCTATCAGTCCCCCTTTTACCTATGATGACGTAAGCAAACCCACGCTAGTGTCAACAAAGCATCCACTTAGTCAAGTTCTTGCATACAGCCCTTAGTACTTGTTCAGACTATCTGCATGCTTACATTAATGAGTTAGGGAAGAGAAAGCTAATATTTTAGAGGTGCACCTGCATTTGCATAAGTTTATAGATTTGAAAACCATCAAAGAAAACTCCCCACAAAACATCTGTCATGGATTCAAACCTTGACCTGCCTCATTATTGGCAATATAAACAAGGCAATGCCAAAAACCACTTATTACGGCATTTATTTCAAGCCTAAAATGCTATTTAGCTATTAGTAGGAAGAAAATTGCAGGAGGGATGATTTGATTTCAGACCGAGAAAATCAACAGTGAACCCCATCTTTGTATCAAGACAAAGAATGAAGACACAGCTTGGGAGATTTGAAAGAGGTATATGACAGTGTACCTAGAGGTTATGGTAGAAAAAGAACAGATAAAACATTAATCTAATTGGTGAAAGCCATGTATGACAAGTGCTCCAGTTGTGTGAAGAGGCAAGTGGGGGGAAAACAGGATGGCTTATAAATGAAACAGGGTTAAGAAAAGAAAGTGTTTTGTCGCCTCTACTATTTATAATGATCATGGATGAAACATTGAAGGAGGCAAAGTAAATGTATGAGGGTAGAGGAATGAAGATAATGCCATCTATAGATGATAAAGGGATAGGAGTAGAGGATGAGAATGTGTTGGGTGAAATATGGCATGAAAATCAGTGTCAGGAAGTGTGAGCCAGTGCTGGTGATGAGAGGAGCAAGAAGGGGAAGAGGCATAATAACAGAATCAGGAAGTAGTGGAGCGTTTCAAGTATAGATCACAAGATTAGATACAGAGATCAGTAAGGGGATACAAAAAGTGACAGCTTTTACCAAAGTGTACAGAGTCTAATCTGGAACAAAGACATGCTAAGGAAGTGTAAAGAGTTAATGTATAAAGTACAAAACAAACCTATAATTACATACGCTTCGTGACAAAGTGGGGCGAGTGTAGAATCCAGGCGGTGAAAAATACAAAGTGTTATAGGAACGATAAAAATGGACAGAGTTAGAAATGAGGAATTAAGGAGAGAATTTTGGGCAGAAAAGTCGAGTGAGAGAATTTTGGGCAGAAAAGTTGAGTGAGAGAATGGACAGGAATAAACTGAAATGGTTTGGATATGCTAAAAGTATTGAAGATGAAAGACAACCAAAGCAAGCAATGGAAATAAGAATGATTGGAAAGAGACCCAGGAGACAGACTGTTTTGGTGGAAATAGAAGAGGAGGTGGAGGAGATAATATTCCATCCAAGCTCCACTCCAAACTGACAGAGGCCGGATAAGGGTGGATGATGATGATGATTATATTTAAACAGAAAGTCCAAATGTATCTGAAATGAAATTCCTCTTTTTGTGGTTTAATCTTGGGTAACTGTTCTTGTACTCCTGTAGAACACCTTCCTGGACTGCCTACAAGAAGAGGGCAGCAGTGGGCAGTGTTCTACGGGTGTGTAAGGGACTTGCTATGGAGAAGAGAAGTGTCCTTGAAGTGTAAGGAAGTATAACATTGGGTGTTAAGTATGCATAAGAAACATGGACATTAGATGTAAGAGAAATAATGAAAGTAGAGACCATGGAAATAAAGTTTTTGATGAGAATGTTAGCTGTCACCAAGAAAATATGATTGGGAATGAAGATGTTCAAGCAAGAATTGAGGTACAGGAGGTACACGAGATGAGATGGCCCTGCTATGAAGAGTGAAGAGAAAAGTACTCCAAGGATGATGATAAAACTGAAATATGAATGGAAAAGGCCAAAAGAGATCAAGAAAACGATGGGAAGAGCAGATAGCAGCAAGTGTGCAAGTGAGGGGAAAATAATGGTAGACAGACGGAGGAAGATAGAGAGAGGCATTTTACAAAAGTGACCCAGCCTAAGTCTGGAAACAGTTCCTGATGATTATTATTAATTCTACTTGTGGCAACCACTCACCATAGACCACATGCCTAGCTATACTCTCGACGAGCTGACGATGTTCCTCCACTACCACATCAATGCCGTACAGTGAAGTGCTTGACGGAGCTGTGTGGAGTTGTTTCTTAGAGGTTATTACCCCGCAGTCACTGTTAACAGTGGCGGGCAGCTCAGACCTGTCACCGTCACTCGTTACAGGGGCTGGAAACAGTTTCACCTTCCTTCTCTGGAATGACTCAACTAGCTCCTGAAAATACAATTTGTTGCAAGACAAAATAATATAAGTTTAAGATTAAAAAAAACATATCTAAGGCTGAGCCAATCAGATATTTTGATCAATGAAATTGGTCTATTTTGCCAGGACCGACAAGCTCATTTATCATAAAAAGAGTTTACCTACAAAATAAAGAACTAATTTTTGGTAGACCGCTAGCTTAAGAAAAGTTTAATATTATCAAAACATGGTGAGAAGTATATTCTATAAAATATAAACTTTTTGTGGTCAATATTGATCAATTTCACTATATTGTAATATTTAGGGATGGAGTATTTCCATCTTAGAGTCCTCAAATCCCTCAAAACCTAATACTCAATATTAGAGAATCCAAAAAAAAATTCATAATTAAGATTAAAAAAACCTTATTTTTCTAATTATTAACTTAAATATTTTTAGACCTATTACTATGCTTACTAGTGTATTATTCCATATTAATTTTAGACCAAACCTAACATTTAGAGTAAATAAATATATAATTTAGATGATGATTTGTATTTTATATAGCAGCTAAGAAAAACACCATGTACCAATATGGGAACCTGTTATGATTGTCTTCTTAGCTGAATTCACATTTGAGGTTTATAGGTAGAATAAGGATTCTGATTGGGGGGGTGTGGGGGGGATGTACTCAAATCTAATAAATCATTATTTTATTGCTATTTTTATACTTATCGTATGGCATTATTAAATCGAAACTTGTTTGTCGCACTTACAAAAGTAAGCCACCTATCCCCATCTTAAGCTAGTTTAAAGGCGTATAACCTGAACTGGTAGTATGCAGTGCTAAAAAAACCTAGTTCTATCCAGTCCACCTCATTAACCCCTCTCTCTTTCAGATCCATTCTAATGTTAGCCTTCCATCTACCAATGGGCTCTTCCCATTGGGTTTGCCAGCCACGATCCTGAACAAGGTTCTAGAATCTCCAATTAGCACTGCGTGTTTTAAAAGATATGGATATGGGGTGTAGTTTTGAAAGTACAGCAATAACATTTTGAGTTCCTAGTGCCAAAGGGTAAGTAGAGACAAATGCTGGGTTCATTTATCTTTCTTATGTACCGCATAGATCACAAGTTTGATATAACTAATTCTAGCAATATAGATAACACAAACCACTGTGCTTCAAGACTGTGGGAGATTAAATTATCAGCAGTAACTATAATGAACAAATTATCATAGCCAAACTTTTTCCCCCGGTATCTAACTTATCATCATCATAATCATCATCATCTATATCTATTTCCAGTCTGTGGCCGGGTCAATTTAGTCTATCCTTCTCTTTTAGCACACTGCTCCTCCCATCTCTTTCTTGGCCTTCCTTACAGTCTTTTTCCCTAAATAATTCATTTCTATTGTTTTCTTTGGCATCCTTTTCTTCTTCAACTTCATTACATACCCATACCGACTCAGTCTTGCTTACTCTTCTATCTCATGTACTCCCTGTACCACTACTATTTCCCTGATAACTTCATTCCTAATCTTGTTTCTCCTCATGACAGCTAACATGCTCCTCACAAACTCCATTCCCATGGCCTCTACTTTCCTAGTCTCTCTTACATTCATTGTCCATGTTTCTGCTACATATGTGACAATACGTACAAAGTACACCCTGTATAGTACTTCTTACACTTCAAGGTGACTTCCCTTCTCCATAGCAGGTCTCTTACACTCCTATAGAACAACTCTCCCTGCTGTACTCTTATAATTAGATCCTCTCTACTTCCACCTTTCACCTCACTCATGCTTCCAAGATATTTTACTTTCTGCACTTTTCTCACCTCTACTCCATCCAACTTTATAGATTTACTAGACATTACCCTCTTCCTTGTCATTACCATCACTTCACACTTTGACATGATATATTTCATTCCACACTCTNTCATTCCATTGGTGTAGTTGTTCCTGTACTTCCTCGTCCTTCTCCCCCCATACCATCAAGTCCTCAACAAACATCATGGCTTTCATGCTTTACTCCTTGAGTTTCTCCACCACTTTATTCATGAACATTACTAATAGTAATGGTGAGAGGGCGCTCCCCTACTTCACTCCATTATTTATTTGGAACCACTCCGTCCTTCCACTCTCTGTCTTAACACAACTCCTGTTATCCTCATACCTGCCTTTCACTATCACTACAACTCTTCTTTCCACATCTGCCTCCTCCATCGTTTTCCAAACTTTATTTCTATCCAGGCTATCAAATGCCTTCTCCACATCCATAGATATTAAATACCAAATCTTTCCCATATTCATACCTTCTTTCCGTCAGCAGTCGTATGGCCAAGATCAAGTCTATTAAAGACCTCTGTTCCCTATGTCCGTGCTGTTCCTCTCTCCACCTTTCTTTAATTTTGTTTCATCATTTTCTTTTCCAGTATCTTTTCATATATTTTTGTAAAGTGGCACATCAGCGTTATCCCCCTATAATTTGTACACCTCTTCCTGTCTCCTTTCTTGAACAGTAGTATTATAACTCCCATTTTCCAGTCTTCTGGTACCCTGTTCTCCTTCCAAACCACTCCCAGCACCCTGTATAACCATTGTATACCTTCTTCACCTGCAAGCTCTTATCATTTCCATAGTCAGTTCGTCCACACTCTGTGCTTTTTCTAGTTTCATCTTCTTTAATGCGTCCTCCACCTCTTTACATGTGGTACCTCTTTCCTTCTCTTATGCTATTTCTACCTGCTCCTCTGTTTCGCTTTCATCCCTTTCCTCTTCTGGGTTGAACATCTTCTCAAACTATCTCATTTATATTTACTTTCCTTCCTCTCCTGTCTTCATCATTCTTCCTTATTTATCACCATTCTAACTTCTTGCCTGTTTTTTTATCCGGCTATTTAACATCTTCTCTCCACGTCTTGTTCCAGCATTTCTGTCCATTTTTACATTCAATCCTTCCTGGCTTCACATACCACTTGATTTGTTCTTATCTTCTTATTCCTATATTCTTCCTGTATCCTAATTCTTTTCCTTAAAACACATTCTGAATGCTTTATTCTTCTCCTCCACTGCTTCCTTCACCCCAATGTTCAACCAGGGCTCCTGCAACTTCCTCTTATCACTTGTCCTCCCACATACCTCCTATTTAGCGCCGACTAAACTGTTGTTAAACCTTTCCCATTCCACCTCTATACTTTGCAATCTATCCTTGTATCCTTGGGCATTAAGGTTCTTACCTTTCTTAAGTGCAGCTCTTTAGTATTAATTTTTTATCCTCCCCACCCTTATTCTTCTTTCTTGTCTTACTACCTTTCTCCTACATTCCCACCCCTTTATGTCTGCCACCAACAAACCTATGGTCCCTATCTAAGTACACACTTGATATTACCTTGATGTTTAAGGTCTGCCTTTTCATTTCTTCATCCAGGAGAAAGTAGTTTATCAGCGACTGTTGCTCCCCATCCCATCTGTATCTAGTGATTTTATTGCTTTCTCTTTCCTTCGTATACTAGCCATTTGCCACTCATTTTATTTCTTACACCTAGCTCCAACAGTTTCCTACCCTCCTTGTTTCTCTCTCCCCATCCCTCCTTCCCTGACACCTCCTCTCTCTTTTCCTACTTTTGCATTAAAATCCCCCATTACTACCTGCCATTCATTTCCCATATGCCCTTCTAGATGTTCTTCAAACTTGTCCTTTCTCTTGCTGGGCACCCCACATATGGGTCATACACTTGTATCACGAACATCTTTTTTCCTTTATCTCCATCTATGATATAACTACACGAAGTCCTCAAAGATACAACATTTGTTATTTATTATCTAAAGGTGCGATTATAGGCCACAATAAGGCCTTATAAAGAATGTTTTTGTGAAAAAGTGCGGCCTATTTTTGGATCAATATGGTATATTATGTACCACAATTTTGTCTTACTTTGTGATTTTGTTACCCTCCTGAACACAAATCTCTTTCAATTACTTTTATTAATTGCTTAAAATTGTTATTTGATGTCAATGTAACTGTATTAGAGATATATTTAGAGATTTTTATGAACCTCGATCCTTTCGAATATCATAGGATTCGAGTATTTAATTACTTAATCTAAATTAGAGTATCTGAATCTTAAATATTATTCAATTAATCTTGGTTATGAATTGAAAAGTAGACTTGGTAGAACTATAGGCATGAATACAGGCCTAGTTCTCGTAGCATGTAAATAACTAACCTGATAGTGTGGGACTCTGAAGTAAGGTTCATCATCATCATCAGAATTATCAAACTCGTGCTCAAGATGTTTTGCAAACCTCTTACTCCATTGTTCCTCGTCATTCAATGTGTTCTGCAACATGTACAATTCAAAGTTTCAGATATTAGTTTAGATCAAACCATGGTTTGTGACGACGTGCCAGGTGGTCCGCACAAAATAAATGGTTCGACACAATCCTATTTTTTCTAAACATCGTATTTATACCTGTTCAGGTTATACGCTTTGTACTGATTATGCTATTGGTTTTAGGAATGAGGAAGGTAATATTTTATAGGAAGTATACATGCATTTGCGTGGAGGGAGAGTGGAAAACCATTTTGGAAAAATCACCCTCAATACATGCGACTGAGACTCAAACCTCGATCTCCCCATCATTCAGTTTTTGAAGAGTTTTAATGTGTTTATTAAAATATTTACAAGATTGTTCGTGAGGTCAAAGTTTTAGAAGTGAGCATGTGCCGAAACGGTCGAGTCCAAGTTTCCCATAGAGGTAGGAGGGTAGGTTACTAGGCACCTAATATTTTCCACACCTAACAATTATTATTAAAAAAATAAATTATTTTATTCATGCTAATCTCTTTTGTCTGAAAAAATAAAGATTACGAATTAAGTTCTGCTTTTCAAGTAGGCCTAGCTAAGTAATTTTTGAATTCAAATTATTATGCTTTTTTTATGAGGTGAAAGATTCGACCATCGAATCCAGTAAGACACCGAATCCTTGAATCTCAAATACTTGTCAGGATTCAGTAGATTCAAGTAGCCCATTTCTAGTTTTAATAAATGTTGTAGATGTCAGCTATTTTCCCAACTGAATATGACAATAAATTTGCACACAAGCCGCATGCATTGATTAACTAGGCCAGACATTTTGACATTCATGTCGATACTAAACATGTCAAGTAGAGTGATTTTTCTGCAAATTAAATATCAAATTCAGCTTAAGAAAATTCATGTAACTTAGGTTGTTTACACCTTTGAATAAAGAATTTTCTATATTGTCAAATTTCCAAAAGATGGAAAAATACAAGAACTTTTTCCAATTTTTTGGTTTTCTCAATCAAGGGCCGTTATAGCTTACACGTATCTTAAAATTTTGAAGTGCATATTTTAATAGATTATAATCCAGAAATTAACTCTACATCCAGTAATGTTTGCAGCCCTTAGTCTGTGTCAGTTTTTTTATTAAAGCCTTATATTTTCCGCTACCGGCTTGCTAGGCCTGTCGTAGCTTCATATGCCTTATAATCTAACTTAAGTCTAGGACAGGCATAACATCCAGTCCCCCGTTCATTAATTCATCAATTTGAAAGGGTGAACCCACATTTCACCAATGATAAATTTTTCGGCCATGCTGGGAATTGAATCCAGGACCCTTTTCTCAATAGATAGACACACAATCGACTGAGCTAAGGTGTAGGCAAGAAATCTGAGGTTTAAATATTAAATGGGTACGTTGAGTGGTTTTGCATTTTGGTACATTCGTTTGGAAATCACCCTTCCCATTTTGTGTCCTTATTAATCTGTCTTCACCCGCCTCGGTGGCGTAGTTGGCTAACGCGCTAGTCGTGTTGAATTAGACCGCCGAGGACGGGGAGATCGAGGTTCGAATCTCGGTCGGGTGAACTGGGGGCAATTTTTCCTAAATGGTTTTCCACTCTCCCTCCACGCAAATGCGGGTTCACTTCCTCTAAATTCAACCTTCCCAATTCCTAATCCATTATTGTAATTAGTACTTAAGTGTATAATCCGAACGGGTAGTAATACGCGGTGCTAAATATTATTATTATTAATCTGTCTTCATTTTGTATTCAATTCTTTCGTGTGTAGGTTGAATGCCGCACAAACAAACATTGAGATATAGTATTATATAGAATAATTATAAAAATAGCTTGTGTATTTAACAATTCCACACACAAAACTGGTCTCACCTCTTCTGGTTCTAACAATATTTCTTTCACTTTGAGATTCTCTATAGCTTCCATGACGAGTGAGTCCAGGTACTGACAGGGTTTCGAGAAGATGAACTCAAACTGAAGTATGTCAAATAGTTCCAAGGAGTACTCTATGAGCTTATCTTGGCCTATACTAATTGTCTCATTGGAGGACGGGAGACTTCCATTCAGACCCTCGAAAAATATGGAGTAGATTGATGTCACTGAAACATAAAGTAGGCAAGATTCAAAGATAAACTCAACAGTGGTATCAGAGTTAAGTGCTTTTAATAGTTGAGTGGTTAGAGCTTGATTTTTTGTTAAATTTAGTAAAATATTAGAGATGGGACTTCAAATCCTTAAGAATATTCGAGATTTTATTCCCTCTTTTTTTTCCAATTTTTGAAGTGAAATTAGTTTTAGAGCTCCAATACAGTTTATTGGTGGTTCAGAACCAATTATAATTATAAGGCGAACTTAACAACCAGGCCCCAGACAAGTAATTTAACACTTAACTGAATGTATGAATGTTATACTGAATGTATTATATTATATTTATATTTCCTTTTATGTTCATAAATATTTCAAGATTTGAATTCAGATTTGAGATTCAAATTTGTAAAATATTGGATTCGACCCAACTCTAGTTTTTAATTATCAGTAATTTATTTAGTTAGTAATTGTTGTTTATTTTAACTTACATATATATATATATATAAAACTTTTTTTACATCCATTACAGTTTCCAGCCTGTGGCATAGGACAGTTTTTTAGTATTGTGAAAAGTGAAGTGATGGTGATGACAAGGCAGAGAACAAGGCCAAGAAAGGTGATAGAACTGGATGGAGTAGAGTTGAAAGAAGCAAAGTGTGTGAAGTATCTGGGTAGTGTTATTGAGGCAAAAGGGGGCAGCAGAGAAGAATAGTGAGATGAGGTCAGCAGGGAAATGTTTTCTACAGGTGTGGAAGAGACCTAATGTGGAAGAGAGAAGTGCCCCTAAAGTGTATAAAAGTGTTGTATAGAGCATACTTCATATTCATAGTAACGTATGCAGCGGAAACTTGGACTTTGGATAAAAGAGAAACAAGAAAAGTGGAGGCCATGGGAATGAAGTTTATGAGGAGCACGTTAGCTGTCACCAGAAGATATAGGATTAGGAATGAAGATGTAAGGTCGAGAGTTCGGGTACATGGGATAGTAGAGGAAGCTAGGATGAGATGGTAAGGACACATAATGAGGATGGAAGGAGAGAGGATTCCAATAAGATTAATGTATATTGAGTATGTAGGGAAGAGACTGCAAGGGATACCAAGGAAGAGATGGGAGGAACAGATAGTAGCCAGTGTGCAAGTGAGAGGAAGAGAGTTCAGGCGGCAGAATTGTGGAAGGACAGAGGAAGATTGAGGCATTTTACTAAACAGACCCGGCCACAGGCTGAAAACAGTTCATGATGATGATTATATATATATACACATATTATTAAAATCAAGTGACTATGTTTTGTGTGCTACCTCATGGATCTTTTATACACTAACACTTTTACCAGGTGTTGGTTAAATAAAAAAAATACGGTGAGGTTGATGGTACAAAAGAGTGCTCTATCACTTTACTGGCCTTAACATCGGTGTCACTGTTCCCCCCCACCCTTGCTCTAACGGCATGAGGAAGAGATAGAACCCAAACAAATATCTCCCTTCAGTTTCACAATATCCCCTGATTATAGTAAACAAAGTCAATTTAAGTTACAGCTTCAAACCGCACAGTTTAAAATTATGATAAATATATATACTATTAAAATCAAGTGACTATGTTTAAATCTAACATAAGGGGTCATGCTTTTTTTTTTTAAAAAATTGGCACACAATTCTCAGCTCATTGATCGAACCCAGGCAATTTAGTTTGGTCAAGGATAGCATTACCAAACCAAGGTTTGGTATAGTCTTGATTATAAACACTCATAGCCTAGCTGCTATACCAAGAGTGTGAAAATGCTTCGGTCGTAAACAATGATACCAATTCAATTAAGAAAACATGCCTAGTGACCAAATATTTTTCAAATAATTCTACCAAGAGGTGTTCTTTATGATTTTGCTTTGTCTAGTAAAATGTAAATAAAAAACCAATCTTACCTAGAACAGCATCAATGACGTATTGCGAAAGCAGCGCATTACTGTAATATGACAGTTCTATAACGTTAGGAAGCATAGTGACTGGTGTAATCATTGCACCTTCTGAATGACGCTCTCTTTTGATAAGTCCTGGGCCCAGTAAGTCCACCTGAATTCATAATTTTCATTGAGTCAATACCTTTTTCCTTTTTTATATAGTGGTTGAGTTTAGATTAAAAAAAAACCACACATTAAAAACAAGATTATAAAAGAGAAGATATACTTAAACATGAGTATACCTTTGAGAGTAAATCTTTTACTTTGGTTACTAGCATGGTCTAAAGCGCTACTCTCGCATTAGACTAGACTGCCAACGACAAGGAGATCAAGGTTCGAATCTCAGTCGAGTGTAGTGAGGTTGGTTATTCCAAAATGGGGGGGGGGGAAGTAATTTTCCCCTTAAGAATTATATTTATTTTTCAGATTCATAATTTTAATCTAAGCTTAACCTTTTCATTCAGTCAAAAACATTCTTTAAAAAATTAGAAGCTTTTGGCAATTTTATCAGAAAAGGATCAAATTTTAGTTAAAAATAAGTTAAAAAGTAGTGGTAATTGTGAAGAATATTTTTGAACAAGGTCAGGAAAAGAGACAAAAACTCTGAATATGTTGTAGTTATAAGTCTGAACAATAAAGTTAAATTCTGTAATCTTGTATAATTTTTCAAAAGAAAAAAAAAATGTACTCAGAATTTTATTATTAACTCAAACTGTTACTATCTATGACATAAAAACAAAGAGATGCCATTCTAAACAGTAACATTAACTTAGTAGACATGTATTTACGTAAATAAGTGTGATGAAGGTTTATTTTGTGCTAGAGATATGTTTTCTTGCCTTATATATACTCAAGGGTAAATATTGATATTAATTATATGGAGCATAGTGTGTGCATGTTATTTATCACTCTAAATTGTGTTGACTAGGTAGTTGTAAAATAAAGCAGCTAAAGTTTTGAATATCAATCTTCTTAAGGTAAGTTTAACTTTTTTTTAAATTAATAATATTTGTAATGAACAATAAATAAAAACATGACAATGATAAAGGGTCCTTTTATTTAAATTTTTAAAATATTAATTTCTTTCCAAAAAATCCTGAGAAATAATATTCCCCATCCGAGTTTCGAGAACATCCAATTTCCTGAATTTTTTCCCAATGTTTGAGATTTTGCCCGAGCCTAAATTTGATTTGGTTTCAATTAAAATTAAACCCGCCCCGGTGGCGTAGTTGGCTAACGCGCTAGTCGTGTTGAGCTCGACCGCCGAGGATGGGGAGATCGAGGTTCGAATCTCGGTCGGGTGA